>SDVV010041502.1:0-10430 GCA_016164225.1 Gammarus roeselii | reverse complement strand
TATATCATTCATATACAGATCCGTCTACGATTTCTGCCATTGCTGTCGTATTTTTGGTATTTTCCGATTCTGATTCACGTCTTGTATAATTACCAAACGCCTGCCCATGTCACTTCAGTTTAAATTAAAGACTTGCCATTCCTCTTTCACTACGCTGAGCCCTATTATTCTTCAGTTTTCATTCATACTAAGCTTAGAATAGTAACATACCAAACTAGGGCAGAGACTCAATTATATTATTTAGACCCAGCTCCGATAAGAGATAACTCACTTCTCTTGACTTTCTTATTTCTCTCAAATTCTGATATCCATAAATACGGCTTTACTTCTTCCAACTTGTCTGTCGAGAGTAAATTTGACCTCAAAGTGAAAATGAAATCGCATAAATCTGCAATCTTGGGATGCAAGAGCTTATCATTGCCCAATGCAATTTCTAGATCAAAGTTACCTATTTTTAGTCCAAGCGTTCGAAAGGCTGGACGAGGCGCGGGCAGGGGGAAAGTTATTGGACAGATGTATGGAGTACTGCAGAACGCACATGAGACAATTGTTTAATATATGTATCCCGAAACATAATTAGTGGAATTTTGAAAGAACATGAAGTGACCGATGGTTATGATTATTTTCCTCCTGCTGCTTTGCTTTACATATATTCATTATATTAAGAAACTAAGAATAATTTTACAATGTCTGAGCACAACAAGAAGGTCTCTGAAGCGGTCTTTTTTTGTTTTGTTTGTGGTATTGAGGCAATTCTTGATATTATGGACGGGTGTTAGAGATGAAGATAACGTTGTGAGAAGAGGTAGTTTGGGGGATGGGCTCTGGTGAGTGCAATATTTGTGTATGATGTTTAAATTGTGTACTCGTATTCTCATGGAATTGATTCATCCTTAATTTTCCAATAAACAGAAACGTCCTTCAAAAATAACGTTAAATTGTGGGCTCATTGATTCCTTCAAACAAAAAATTAAGAAGAACGTTCCTAACATCAATTGGGGATTTATTGATCCGGGCTGCCCCACTTCATCACAGCTACACTGAACTAACTACAACAGCATACTTATAAGCCGTTTCCATTCCGTCTCGCCGAGGCTATTGACTCGGCGAGACAGAATGTTGACAGGGGTTTCTATCTGTTGCCTGCCAACTGCTTAGAGGCAGATAGCAAATAACTGACAGAGCACAATAAATTGTTGGAATTGCTCTTCTCTATCAATGTCTATTGCTAAGGGATTTTGTAATAAGTCGATGTTTATGAGTTTATGAGTTGTATTTTCGGTACGTTAATGATTAAAGCCTCGCATAAGTGCATTAATAGAGATACGATGTTACCTCATATCTCCATGAAGTGTCTATCGCTGTTTGTACTTCAATAAACGATCTAAATACTGTTTCAATTTATTATCTCTTTTTTATTATCGAGCGTCTTCCTGAAACTCAAATG
This sequence comes from Gammarus roeselii, assembly GCA_016164225.1. Lineage (NCBI taxonomy): Eukaryota > Metazoa > Arthropoda > Malacostraca > Amphipoda > Gammaridae > Gammarus > Gammarus roeselii. The sequence goes on along the minus strand of SDVV010041502.1, from coordinate 8,983 downwards.
TTGGTGAATCAATTCAAAGCGTATAATTTTATATAATTTACCTAGACCGTGGGATTGCAGATTTAATTGAATGGAAGCATTGTTATACGATCTTTGGCATGAAGTACATTGAGCTGTACGACGCTTCAAATATGTTCTAACACACTGTTGTATAGTTTCAACAGGTCCAAGTTTCAGGCGAGAGAACACGACTTTTCCTCATTAGAAAGGTACTTTTTTATGCATCTTGAGCTGTTAGTTAACACACTACCTTCATAAAAAAGCAAAATAGCTTACAATCATGGGTGCGATCGAGAACAATAACTTAGGAAAGACCTCCGACCACGCGGTCTGTAGGAGCAAAGTCATGTGATTTTGGTAATAGTACTGTATATTCGGTAACGGGATTGATTTACAAATAAGTTCGATAAACAATATAATCGTACTAGAAATGCATATTTCTAGTACTAGGCATATAATTGACATAATGACTAGTACAAGGAGTTTGGACAAGTTTTCGACGGGCACTGTAATGATATCGATTGTGAACCTTAAGTTTACGAGTGTGTCAGTTTCGCCCGGAATGTCGGGCCCACGAAGACTCTCATCAGTTCATCATCCTATGAGTCTCACTATTCTTCAACTACCAAGTCCACTACGGCAGAATATTTCGTAGCGGTCAATCATTTTCAAAGTTTATTTCAATCGATTTTCCGCGGTTTTCACAGGAAATATCGCATGAAGGGTACCCTTGTAATGCAGTATTTATTTTAGTTGCCATGTTGGGGTCAGAGGAAACGCCATAGCAGCATCATATTCAAGGACGTGCTGGAAAGGCAGTGAACCGATTAACATAATATGTTTCTTGTTGACAGCACTTCATACAATACAAAATGTCATAGACATGATATCCCATCTATCTATATAGTCGGTGAATTCATTCATATTCAAATAGTAATTTATTATCATGTGAATATTATAGATGCTAATAAAAAGTAAATGACAAATTAATGTGCCATGCAATATAGAAGAGGTGATGCAAATTCCCCTAACACAATTCTGTTCGTATCTTATTTGCCGTCTATTTTACTAATAGCGTGAACAAAATGTAAACCATCACAAGTTTCCCCGGGTCTCCCACGCAAATATTGCCAACGACATTCCACTAATTGCTGGAAAAACGGGAATGGTTAGGGGGAATTTTCGTATTTACCAAATGAGTTTAGTTGACATGACCAAATTAGTTAATTATAAGCACAACACATGGACGTGACCGCTTATAACCGGATAAATGCGCTTGATTCAAATATTGTGTGCTTTTGTGAGGAAAGTTTGGGATGATTTAGAGATCTGAATGATCGTTTGGTTTGCAGCTCAAAATCAGTGTCAATAAATAGCCTGCTTTTAACGCCTAAAAACATATTTTCTACGATTGCGGATTCATAATTTGTTTTCGTATCATGTGGAACTTTTTCTACTCCTAATTTTTTTAGTAAAGGTCAGTCGAAAACGTAAATAGTCACGATAAAGTAAACGTCGGTGATCATACTTTGCATATTTTTCTTGAAATCAATGGTCCAATGTAACGCTTCGATCTGTCTCGACATATTAAAATGTGAAGAATAGAGGATGTCCTTCAACTTTATCCATCGATTGGTCCTTACTCCTTAACCTTAGTTATAAGTTAATATTAAATTCACCTAAGTAGCAATTGTTGTTTTCAGAACAGCTCACGCTGACGAAGTCTTGGTACGTGTCATCTGCGTATTCTGATATTTCTGTTATTCTGTCACCATGTCATTAAACCTAAATAAATGTTAATTTCACATTCTTAAATCCTTAAATCCTTTAAATCCTTTGATCCCTTCAAGTCAAAGAAACACAATAGTAAGATTGAGATGTTGGTATTTTGATATGGAAAATTCTTGTGGGTATCAGTTGAAACAGATACAGACACTAGGCCGAAATCCCCCAGCAAGGGGGGTGGCAGACAGCAAGACTTACGTCACACTCACATACACTCACACACGCACACCTTAGCTGTTTTGCGCAAAAGGGTCCGGCCGGGGACCCCGCAACACAACCCCCGGGTCATGAGTGCAGTTCGAGGTCAGTGTCGGCAGCAGGGCCCGACAGTGTGACTGGCTTACCCTTGCCCCGCCATGATGACCGGGCGCCTGCCACCCACGACCATCCCGTCTCTCAACGATATGCCTCGTGCGGGAAAGCACACCAGGGCAGCGTCAAAACTCATCCGTTCGCTATAATTCTTGCTTCACGCCTATCCAGTTCACGCTCTCTCGCTACCTCCACCCTCACGTCTCTCCTTCCTAACGCCTGCTTCACACCATCCATCCACCCACTCGCCTCTGACATCAACATCTTTTTCACCAATCTCCCTTCCTCCATCCTCACCATGTGCCTGAACCATCTCAGAACACGCGAATTAACTCTGTCCTCTAACTTCTTCACCATCCCATTCTAATGCAAACCACGTCGTTAGTGAACCTGTTTCTCAGCGACACTCCAGACATACTCCTCAAACATTTAATCTCGCAAACATTAAACATTCTTCTCTACTCTGCTCTCACTTCTAAGGCTCAGCTCCGTACAGCACAGTTGGTACAACGACATCCTCATACAGCCCTCTCATTGCTCCCATCCCCAACGTCCCAGCTGCAGCTCATTACGCTCTTCAGTGCACCAAACACTTTACACCCCTCCTTCACTCGCGACTTCACCTCAGTTTCCACTAATTCAGTCTTCTCCCCATGGGAGCCCAGATACTTAAACACTGAACTTCTTCTAAAAACTCTCCATTTAGGAGGACACTAATTCTGCTCGCATCCACAGTCCTCGAGCATATCATTACTTTACTTTTACCCACGTTCACTAGACGCTTCCTCCTCACACACACTCTACCAAACTCAGACATTAGCCTACATAGCTTCTCCCCTGATTCCGAAACCAGGGCCGTATCATCCGCAAATATCAACTGGCTCAGCTGCCAACTCCGCCCGTCCGCTTCCAACAGCTCCAAGTCCCGACCCACCACACTTGCGTACGCCTCTTTGACCACTCGATCCATATAGATATTGAAGAGCCAGGGAGACATCACGCAGCCTTGTCTCAGTTCACCTTTCACTGAGATCCAATCACTCACCTCGCTTCCCACTCTGATACATGCTCGGCTGCCAACATAGAAACTCTGCACCGCTTTCAACAAATGTCGGCCCCATCCATACAAACGCATCACCCTCCACAGCACTTCCCTGTCAATTCTGTCGTATTCCTTCTCCAGATCCATGAATGCCCAGAACACGTCCGATCCCTTTGCAAGGTACTTCTCACAGACCTGTCTCACTGCAAAAATCTGATCGGAACACCCTCTACCACTCCTAAAACCACACTGTTCCTCTCCAATTGCACAGTCCGTACAGTCTCTAATCCTTATGATCAGCACTCTCCAGTACAATTTACCAACCACACTTAACAGACTGATACCTCTCGAGTTCCAACATATATTCTATCTCCTTTGCCCTTTTACAGCGGAACAATGCAGGCACTGTGCCACTCGATTGGTACTACGCCTGCAACAAAACACAAGTTCCGTAACCTCACCAACCATTCGATAATCGTTACTCCACCCTTTTCCAGGCACTCGGACGCAATGCCACCCAAACAAGTTTTTTTTCCTGCTTTCGTTACTCCACCGCCTCCTGCACCTCTTCTCTGGTAACGTCCGTCTCAAGTCTCCCTCCCAAAACTGGCATCCGAGCACCACCACCCACAGTACATCACCCCTTTCCAACAACAACTGGCCGTTTCCATCGTTCACTACTTCCTCCTTACCGGTCTCTCTCTCTTTCTCATCCTCTTCACCTCTTTCCAAAACATTATTTTGTTCTCTTCAAAATTCTAGCACAATTGTCTGCCCCACCTGGCATCAGCGTCCCTTTTGGCTCTCCTCACCACCCGCTTTACCTCGTTTCTCCTCTCTTTATAGCCTTCATATACCACCACCGACTTCACCTGCCACCACTCCTCAAACGCTCCTCTTTTCCGTGCCATCGCTAGTTTAACCTCCTCGTTCGACCACTCGCAACCTTTCATTCTCCACCCACCCACACAGCGCGCACCACACACATTCTTCGCACATCTCAGCAACGCATTTCTTAGCGTCTCCCATTCTTCCTCAACATCTTTCAGGTCTTTCAACGCCTGTGAGAACTTCTCGGCTCTGCTTCTCACGTACAGTTCACTCACTTCCTTACATTTCTTCCTTCTCACACTCCTTTGGTGCCCTTCCACCTCTGCTCCACTTTTAATCTACCTTCCACCAGCAGATGGTCAGACACTCCTCCAACCTCCCGTCTCAACACCCGTACATACAGCAGCCTCCCCATCACTCTCCTCGATATCACCACAAAATTCATCAGCGCTCTCTCCACCACTTCGCCACGGGTCATCCTTACCATGTGTACTCGTGGATATCTCGCTTCTTGAACAAACTGTTCCAGACCACCAACTCCTTCTCCATACACAGACCTATCATGTTTTCTCCACTGTCATCTACCGGGAACGCCATACCTTCCTATCACATTTTCCACCACTGCATCTCCAACTCTCGCATTAAGGTCACCCAGTACAACTACAATAAATTGACCTCCAAAAGTCTCAATACTCCCACTCAGGTCAGTCCAGAATTGCTCCCTCTCCTCCTCACTCCTCTCGCTACCTGGACCATATGCACTCACAAATACCTTTCTTTCTACGTCTAACTTAACTTTCACTCACATCAATCTTGAGGACCCCTTCTCCCACTCGGTGACGCTACTAGCCAATTGATCACTCAATATCAACACCACAACTCATCGTGCCCATCATTTCTCCACGTCCGACTTTCTTCCAATTACCCCACCAAACTCACATTCACCCTTACGTGTCAACTTTGTCTCACTCAGCGCCAACACATGAAACTTCCTCATCACAAACATCTCACCAATCTCCCTCCTCTTTACATCATTCGTACTACAGCCACGCACATTCAGCGACCATACCAATAGGCTCGTCTTGCCGTTTTCGAGGAAGGGTTTTACAGAGAGAAGGAATCCTAGCCCCTTCGCACCGCCCCTTTTGGTCGCCTTTTACGACACGCAGGGGTTACGGTAGCAAGATTCTAGCACGCCGGCTACAAGGCTCAATTACTTAGAGATTACTTATAATTGCAAACAAGGCGCAAGTCGAAGCAAGTAACACGATCAACTGTTTCATGGAATTCTTGGGTTATATCGGTTCATTAGACCACCCTAGAAATGAACCCCTTTTGACCGTTCGTTCAACCATTTTGGTTGCAATGCTATTAATGGACTGGCAATAAATTTCAGTCAACGATCTACAATTTACATACCGAAGTGTAGTTTCATCGGTGCAATAGATGCGTAATTTTCCTGTTTGGATATCAACGACCCTGCTTTGAGATTGATCGATATTTTGGATGTTTATTAATACAGACGTTTCCTCCTGTTTGCTTTCCGGGACTCTTTGAATGTCTGTTCGTCCAGATATTCGGATTTCACTAATGAGATGTTGAAGTCACACAACAAAAAATTTCACACATATTGCTCTGAAAGTACAGGAGATCTAAGTTAATGCGGGGATATAAAAATATCGATTTGTAATCATACAACTTGGTTTAAAACTAAAAATTTATTGAACAATTTGTATTAAAAAACCAAACATGGCAGCGTTGGTATTTGATCAGTCAGAGAAACTCAGTTACAGCTTTGATTTCATGGCTTTGTGTTGCCAGCTTCTGGTTTCAACCTGTACCGACACTTGTTTGACACGAAGAAACAGTCGACAATAGACCGGGGAGCGGGTCTGTAGACCAGACAGCGGTCCGTTGAGACAACAATGAAGATCGGTGGCAGTGGGATGTAAACGGGTCTTAGTTTCTCTCAGAATTACAGCGGCGAACAGTCACGCAGCGTCCAAAACCGTGACATCTGCTGAGTTTCAAGGGTCAGGAGCCCTGTGTGATAGCACGGTTACAGGCCGATGCACGAGTGTGGGGGATAAGTACGCATTTAGAACTCTCCTCTTATTACTGTTGATGTTTCGTATCCGAAAATAAAATCCGCAACACCTTTTAGAAAATGAAAAGTTCCAAAAATGATCCCTCGATTGTTACACTTGTTGTGAACATCGATTGAATACGGACAAAATGACGTTACAAACGTAAATGTCATAAATGCACACACAAGTGTTTACTATAAGGTTTTATTCATACGTCACCCATAAACATATATAAGGTGTAATGTTAGACCATTAGACCGCTCATACCTACCCTAGTTTGGGTCACGTATCCACTCAAATTCGTTGTTTTACGCCGCTATTTTCCTCTGGGTAACCGTAGGCACTGTTGTTGATGCACCTATTGCTTTTATGGCTCACCGATGGGTGACTGGCATTCAAAAACTACGGGGTCACTGGGAAGCTCCTAGATGCTGATCAGCAGGCCCAACAGCAGGCTATCTTGTGCTCAGTTGTGTACAGTATGAAGCAATTGGAGCCGTCACAGAAAAAAAAATTATACGCCGGAATCGTGATGAATGAACATGCGAATTGTAAATGAGGAGGCCCTAAAACTCCCCGATGAAAGAAGAGGCTGTTAGATATGCAGACAGACTTTGGAATATATTGGTTCTTGATAACTGGTTAGGGGAATTGCCCGGCCTAACATGCTCTTCATGTCCTAGTTCATCATCAGCTAGTCATGGTTCAGAGAGCCATGGTACCTCATTGTAGATCAATTTTTTTTCTTCTCCGCAGCTCGTTCAATTCTAATTCATGATACGTCCTAATTTGTACTTAATCGATTGATTTGCTCATATTTATTACAATGTGTATGCACTCAGAAAAAAACATGAACTATTGCTTCGCGCGAAATTATAATAAACATCCCTATCAAGGAACGGGCATCAACCCTCCTCATTTTCGGGGATGGGAAGGTATGAATTGACGAAAGTGGTATGAAAACAGCCATCGGCAGCTGAACAGGCTACAAGTCTCACTCTGCCGGGAAAGAGTCTGACTCTTCGGTAATGAGGTTATAATTGAATAATCTGATGATGCCTCTGCGCAATGCCATTCAAGAAATTTTCCATAATGTAAACACACAGTATGTGTATTCGTGCACTAGACCCCTCACTCGAAGACCAACGTCCTCCCCCAGCTATCATCGACGTACGAACTTCCACAAGTAGATTGTAAAAAAAGTATATAGCAATGGATTTATGTTGAGGAAGTAATAATAGGAATCACTGCATGAGTGAGTGGCAGCGTGCGATGCTTGCAACACATACAAGGAATGAACAGTTCATTTAATATAGCTGTATCATCATGTTGTCTCCTCTTGAATGAAGTGACACACAATTACCACTCGAGGGAACTTTCTAAAGCAACTTTTACATTCCACATTGTGAGGGCAAATTACTCACAATCTTTATTGTTAAGAGGGCGTGTTTCTATATTATTTTTTATCGGGGAGTTGTAAAGGTCTGTTCCTTTGTAATTCTGACTGGTTGCTAATCACGTTAATATGCAAATGGTCTGCTTGCAGAAATGTTCTAATTGCGTTAGTGAATGTTAATGTAATAGAGCAGGGTTACCTCTTGATTGCATGTTGGTTGAAAGACAATAAGATTGCTGATGAACTAAGTTCATTTTAACGTAACCAAGATGTACTCGGAGTCTAGCTTTTATTGAAGTTAATATTGTGTTAAATACATCGAATAAATTGTCTCAAATCCATTTATTTAACGTCTGAACTAACCTGACCACAGATCAACTTCAGATATTGAAATTGTACACTGGCAAAATTTCAACCAAATTTTCTGTCCGATAGGCTCAATGAAAGTTGGACAAGTCGGTCATTCCTGTTGATTGAAGTTTCCTCAATATATTTATATTCCTGCCGATTAAATGACTCGTGTTTACAGCTTAACATTGAATCCCCTACGGCGCATGTGTACTCTATTTAGTTTCGAACTGCAAAAAGTATGCGTGTTCGTCATTACAATTTTTTAAAGGTGAAAAAGCCTTAAACATTACAATTTTTTAAAGGTGAAAAAGAAAAACGGTAAAAATTCAACAGCTTTCAAACCATTCAACCAGCAGAGAGATGTAACAGAAGAACACCGAAGAAGGAACGAGTACATGTTCATAAAGCAGTTGGCGTTGGTCAGGCTTACAACCCTATAAAGGTGAACAAAACCCCGGCAACGGGAACGCAGGTACGTATAAGTGTGAAGGAGATTGACCATACAATCATCAAGCACAACTCGTGATAGCGATTCCCTCAGTGTCTATTGTAAAGGGACTCTCAAACGTCAGTTTGATATAAATAAGAGGTTGCTCCACCAGGAGGAGTATTGTTTCTCGTGAAAAATACTCTACAAATAATAGAAGTCCCCATTCCAAGCAGCAGACACGACATAGTTTCAATTCAAGTAGTCGGTAAATATACAAAGTGTCAAATCACACTAGTTTGTCGTCCTCCCAAGAGCAACGTCGCAGATGATATCGATCTTTACAACACCCTCGTCGATGTGGTCAGAACACAAAACAGTATAGTACTTGGAGACTTCAATATTCCCGACATCGATTGGGAAACAGAAGTATGTACGGCCACCGGCCAACGCCTGATTGATTTTGCTGATGATAAGTTTATGACCCAAATGGTAAAGACACCTACAAGAGGTAGCAATATTCTTGATCTTATATTCAGTGCAAGCGACTCTCATGTCACGAACGTCGAAGTGGGCGAACCCCTCGGAAATAGCGACCACAACTGTATTCGTTTTATGATTGAGCTCAAGTTGATAACGTCAACTAACTGCAAAAAAGTTCCTAACTTTAGATTAGCAAACTTTGATAGCTTAAGAGAGGCAATGGCTTCCGCAGATATAACCCTCGGACAAGATGTCAATCAATCGCTAAA
>SDVV010041501.1:0-10430 GCA_016164225.1 Gammarus roeselii | reverse complement strand
ACATTCGCAGCGTGCTCTTCTGCTGGTCATGCATCTTTATCTTTGGCGATGGCATCCGTGCATCCCTTCAATATTCGCAGCGTGCTCTTCTGCTGGTCATGCATCTTTATCTTTGGCGATGGCATCCGTGCATCCCTTCAACATTCGCAACGTGCTCTTCTGCTGGTCATGCATCTTTATCTTTGGCGATGGCATCCGTGCATCCCTTCAACATTCGCAGCGTGCTCTTCTGGTGGTCCTTGCATCTACATCTTTGGTGATAGCACCCGTGCATACCTTTGACATTCACAGCTTAAATGATATTGACACACAGTAGTTAAGCCAATCACTCTAATCTAAGATTGATCTATAGCTTGATGCAGCACTGGTTGCTTGTTCGACGTTCGGCGCAAGAAGTACGATGACTAGCTCGCTACAAAGTCTCGTCATTCCAAACTAATACGTTCGGCGCAAGAAGGACGATGACTAGCTTGCTAGAAAGCCTCTTCATTCCAAACTAATACGTTCGGCGCAAGAAGGACGATGACTAGCTCGCTACAAAGTCTCGTCATTCCAAACTAATACGTTCGGCGCAAGAAGGACGATGACTAGCTTGCTAGAAAGTCTCGTCATTCCAAACTAATACGTTCGGCGCAAGAAGGACGATGACTAGCTCGCTACAAAGTCTCGTCATTCCAAACTAATACGTTCGGCGCAAGAAGGACGATGACTAGCTTGCTAGAAAGTCTCGTCATTCCAAACTAATACGTTCGGCGCAAGAAGGACGATGACTAGCTCGCTACAAAGTCTCGTCATTCCAAACTAATACGTTCGGCGCAAGAAGGACGATGACTAGCTTGCTAGAAAGTCTCGTCATTCCAAACTAATACGTTCGGCGCAAGAAGGACGATGACTAGCTCGCTACAAAGTCTCGTCATTCCAAACTAATACGTTCGGCGCAAGAAGGACGATGACTAGCTCGCTAGAAAGCCTCGTCATTCCAGTCTAATATTATCTATGGTGTTGATGAATGTTCAAACATGATCGGGAGGGTCATTGATGAAATTATTGATATTCAAACCTTTCTCATGATGTTAGACTGGTGCATCATTCGTTTTTTAATGAATAGTTTTGATTTAGTTGCTTCCTCCTAAGCATCTGTCAAACCCAACAAATGGGGCAAACATCTACATTTCCTGTAAAATTCTCCTCTTCTTCACCCTTCACTATCTTTCCTTATTCTCCCTAATCCTGAATTTATTTAATTTCTATTTATCTCATTTGCATCTTATGTTTAGTTTAAATGTCTTTTAACTAATCCCAAACTAATTTTTAACAACTCCCCCAATAGTTGTACCCACACGCACCCACAGGCCTTAACTATTATATTTTCGAGTAGCTAACAACACCGAAGTTGTGCTCTTTCATGCAATTTTTTTCTAAGACTCCTTCTTCTCCTTTCCATTCATGTTGATCTCATGCGTGAGATTCCCTTCACGCGAGTGTAGATCTCATACATGGGATCCCCGTTTCGTGTCTGTTCTCCATCTTCGCGCTCAGCAGGTGTTGGGGCGCATCGCCCCTGACACCTTAAGGACGACTGCGAAACCTTGGGGCTCTGAAGTGAGTGTTTATCCTCATTGCTGCAACCCGAGGAGTGCTAGGACAATATGGCCTCAGCACCTTAAAAGTTCCTGTGGCAATCGTGACACCGGTGCATACCGTTGAGACTCTCCGGGTAATGAACATCGATACAAATACAGACACTAGGCCGCACATCCCCCAGAAAGGGGGGTGGCCGACGGCAAGGCGCACCTCACACCCTCCCCCGCTCGTCTTGCCGTCCTCGAGGAAAGGTTTTACAGAGAACGGGATTCCTAGCCCCTTCGCTCCGACCCGTTTTGTCGCCTTTTACGACACGCTGGGGGTTGCGGTAGCACGATTCTACTCCCGGCTACGGGGCGCCTCTTTAGTCGCCTTCTACGACACGCGGTGGATACGGTAGCAAGATTCTAAAGCCCCGGCTACAAGGCCAATTTTACGCAGTAGTAAACTAATTCTAATCTATTAGAGAAATGGTCTATAACTTGATGCAGCGCTGGTGGCTGTTTTGATGTTCAGCGCCAGAGGGATGCTGACTTCAGCGCGCTAGAAAGACTTGCCACTTTTATCTAACCTATGATTTTATTAGTATGTATCTCTGTTGTGTTTGTTGTATCATGTTGGTTTCCTGAGAAACAGAGAAAGTCACTAACGTCATCTCTGAGAATCGAACTCAAATCTCCTAACAGTCATGAGGCAATGTGTTTAAAACACTTGGCTTTACTTGTATAATTCATAGCCGATAGGTAAGTCGTCTTCAACATTCATGTACAATTCATGATGGTAAGATTTAATATATATGTGTTTTTTTGTACGCACAGACGGATTTGAAGGTACTGAAGATGCCGCCAGCTACAAGCGGCGCCACGATACGCACCAGCGCCATCGTCACCGCAGCAGCCGCAAGGAGCGGCGCGACAGTCGTCACGGGGAGCCTGGGTCCCGGCCAGAGGAGGAGGACGAGAAGGCAGCACCTTCGGGAGTGACCTCTCTGCTTGGCGGAGAGGAACAAACCAAGCAACCTCTTGACGAGAGAGAAGAATGCGGTATAAAGAACGATAGAGAGGAAGAAGTGGATCTTGATGCCCAGCAGAAGGGCACCGATAACAAAAATCAGTTCCCACCCGGGCAACAAAGCGATGATGAGCAAGCGTTGAGACTCCGTAACCTGGAAAGCAGCGAGCAGCAGCCATCACAGCATCTGGTCAAGGGACGGATCGCAGAGTACAAGGAGCGCCGAGGATACCAGGAGGATTGGTACAGCAGTGATGATGACGTGCTGGACAGTAGCGGCGTCAGCGATGGCAAGAGCCCTCGTCTCATGATGGTGAGTGCAGCCAACCCTTGGTTCTGGTCATAGCTTAGTAAATAACTGGCTAAATAGAATTAGAGTAAACAGGTGAAGGATCATATCAGGATCAGTTTGAGTGAGGGTGACAGCAGGGGCAAACCAGGGAAAGTGGTCGGCCCTTGATGCTGAAACTGATCTCGGACCGCACTCCTGCCTCGTAGTGTGTTGTGAGGTCATGGCTCGTTGTTGCTCAACCACTGCTCCTCCTGCGATGGAGGAGCCACGGCCAGCGAACAGCCCCAAGCCATGGTTACCCACCGATACGTGATCGGAGTGCAAGAAGCTGATGCTGTGTCGCGGGGGCTCCCGCAGATCACGCACTGACGTGATGTTATGGTGGAGCTTGCCGTGTGCTGTGACTGGGCATGACGTGCTCGAGCGCATCGGGTGAACCACAGCATCGCAAGCAGCTGGTCGGGCCCATAGCGGTGACGGGCTTAGTTTTGATATGCGTGTGAGAGCTTGAGATGACTGAGAGATACGTTTTGCCAATTACCCTCCCCCCTTCCAGGGAATGTTATTGGGGGACCTAATTGCAAGAGTTGAAGACGTATTAGAGGAGAACGTGGAATGAAGGAATAGCGTTCCAGGGAGAAATTGCGGTGGAAAGAACTGGATAGGTTTGGGCATGGGGCGGGAGCCGGTGGTGGGAGACAGCTCGTTCAAGAAGAGTTATCCTCACATTTACATGGTAAAGATGCTTCGTAGTGCAGTGATGGATAGAACGTCGTTTGATTTTGTATTGTCCGATGAGGGTGGATGTACGGGTGCGGAGGTCGGGTTCAAGTCTGATCATCTACAGGTGGAAGTAATATTAAGAGTGGTGCAAGTGTGGAAGAGGAACTAACGAGTGAGAGGAGAAGAGAGGTGGTAAAGGTGAGTGAATTAAACGAGGCAAAAAGAGCTGCGAGGAATGTGAGGTGCACCTTGCCATTAGCCAACCCCCTTCCTTGCGGATTTGGCCTTGTGTCTGTATCTGTACGAATAGTTGAGGAATTCCAGCATGCGTTGATGAAGGAATAAGTGAGGAATGTCGAGGAAGGTAGAACGAATAGATGAGTTGTTGAGCTGTGCAAGAAGTGTTTGTGGTGTGTGCGTGTGTTGAAAGAAAGACAGCGAGCGGTGGAAAGATTAGGCTGACATGGCGAAGTGTTTGTAGACTAGTCCGGTGGTGGCCTGTAACAAGTACAGAGAGATGATAAAAAAGATGGAGCGTGTGGTGAGCAGAGCAAAGAGGGAAGCTGAGGATATGTGTGCTAGGCGGTTTTGCAAAAATTTCGAGGTTAAGAAGATGATTTTCTGAAAAGAGGGGAAGAGGGCGAGGAAGGAGATAATGCGGAAATATGAAAACGGCTGTTTGTTATTGGAAAGTGGTAAGATATGGAGAAGGTGGGCGGAGAATTTTGATGAGTTGAAAGTTGAGAAGGTCAGAGAGGATGACATTGTTGCTGTGGGTGGTGGTGCACGGATGGATTTTAAGAGCGAGAATTGTTGCGGTCATTACTAATGAAAGCAGGGAAAAACTTTTTGGTTGGACAATGTTACGACTGAGTGTCATAAGTTGGGCCGGCTAACGGTAGTCGGATGGTTTGTAAGGTTACAGAGTGTTTTCGTGTCTGACGTCCCGCCGATTGAGTGACGTGGTGATTGCATTGTTCCGCAGTATAAGGGTAACGAAGGTAATAAATGCAGCAACCCACGAGGCATGTCTTTTATGTGCGGTGGATAAGTTGTTCGAGACACTACTAATCAAGAGGTTTCGAGATTACGGTGGGGCGGTTGGCTTCAAGAGTGGTACTGGATAAGGCAAGTATGTGAGAAGTAGCGACCTTGCAAAGTGAAAGGACGTGTTCTGGGCCTCCATAGATCTGTAAAGACTCAAGATAAGGTCGACAGAGCGGCATTGTGGAAGGTGTTGCGTTTGAATAGTGTGTGAGAAGTTATTAAGAGCGGTCCAGAGCTTCTTGTAGTGATCGAGGGTGTGCCGATCAGATTTTGCACGTAGATAAGTCTGTGTAGAATCTTGCGAAGCGAAAGAATGTGTTGTGGGCTTTCATGGATCTGGAAAGACCTACAACAGGGTTGATTCCCATGGGAAGCGCTGTGTAGGGTGTTGCTCTTGTATGGAGGGGGCGGAAATCGGTTGAAAGCGGTTCAAATCTTCTATGTTGGCAGCAGGGCATGTGTCAGAGTGGGAAGCGAGTTGAGGGCTTGGTTAAGTAAAAGTGGGACCGAGATGTGGCTACGTTATGTCTTCCTGGCTGTTCGATCTCCCGTTCAGCAGAAAGGGGAACGCGAGTGTATTGGGTCAAGGTTCAGAGTTAAGAGGAAATGGGCGGAGTTGGCAGTCGAGTCAGTTGCTGTTTACGACACAGGTGTCAGAATCGGATGATAAATTGTGAAGGCTAATCTCGGAGTTTGTTCACTTTGAGCAGGACACATTTGTGACCTCTCCCTATATCCCTATAAACGGTAGTGAACTAAGCATGCCGTGAGTCTAGACAATTCCGGAGACTGAGGATGATTTGTCGATGACTTGATGCAGCGCTGGTTGCTGGTTTGACGTTCGGTGCCAGAAGGACATTGACTCCAGTGCACTAGAAAGCTTTGACACTCTAATCTAATGTCGAAGATAGGTTGAGTGTGTGAGAGGAGGAGGCTACCAGGTAATGTGGGTAATAAAAGAGTTACTAGAGGAAGTCCATGTTTCAAGTGGCTGGGCTCTAATGTGAAGACCCACTAGCGCTTAAAGGCTACATTTTGGTGTGTATGTGAGTGCATGAGTGGTGTGAGGTGCATCTTGCCGACGACCTCCACCCTTTCTTTGTGAAATAGATACTCTGATAATGTATTGAGTTACATTAATTACCTCCAGTGTCATGTTGGATGCAGCTGGTTCTTATTTTTGAATTAGATTCTAGTGGTCAGTTTTTCAAGCACGGTGGAGTCAATTACCTTCTTGCGCTGTATGTTAATAACAGCAATCAGTGAGGCCAAAGATCATCAATCAGCTCGGTCAAAGATGAATCGGCCATCAGTTGAGCCAAAGATGCTCATCAATCAGCAATCAGTGAGGCCAAAGATAATCAATCAGCGCGGTCAAAGATGAATCGGCTATCAGTGGAGCCAAAGATCAATAATCAGTGGGGTCATAGATCATCAATCAGCAATCAGTGGGGTCATAGATCATCAATCAGCAATCAGTGGGGTCAAAGATCATCTTCAGTGTTTTGAGTGTTTCTGCCCAGCTATTGGTGTTTTTATCCTTAGATAGAAACCTACGATGTTGAACTGTTTACAGGGTATTTATTGGCACCAACGCGCTAAAAATCCCGTTTCTCCAATATCATTACCTTTTAGAAACCAACCACTTAGCTGAGGTCTGAACTGTTGTGAATTGATTAGACTTCATCTTACCTTCCGATTGACTCTTCCATCTCGGAGGACCTCTGTCTCTTTACTCATTTTGAATGGAGACTTTTTGTGACTTCTCCATATAAACTTTAGTGACCTGAGCATGCCGAGAGTCAAGGCGATCACGGAGACGGACGATGACTTGTCGATGACATGATGCAGCACTTGCTGCTGGTTGGAAGTTCAGTGCCAGAAGGACGTTAACTCCAGTGCTCTAGAAAGCCTTGGCACTCTAATCTACTGTAGTATAATCTATTCATTGGAAGCATTTTAAGAATGTGGTGGTTGAGAAGCGTTTGAAGTGATGGTGATTGCAGCCTCTATTCAGGCTACTCGCAAGTAACACACGTTGATGTTAGCTTTAGTGGCGTTCTAAGCTAGGGAACTTGAGGTCGCTGGCCAAAGACAGCAAGTAAATGTTTGTGGCGTTAGTTGGGCTTTTAGAAAAAAGTGATATTTTAGACATAAACACACAGCTGCTTTCTTCCACCCTGGAGGGTCTTACTCTTGTCATACGCTCAGGCACGTCAATTAGTAGCCTTTTAGCGCAAAAATGTGCTGTTGGAAGCCCGTCCGTTCACTCCGATGATGACATAAGCTTACTTATCCGTCTCAGTTTTTATTTTATTGTTAAATCAATAATGCTTATTGTTAAATCAATAATGCTTATTGTTAAATCAATAATACTAATCATATTTAATTAAAAAAAATCTTGTTTCAGGACCTACCCCCAGAAACGAAAGCTATTTTGCCTCTTGGGGGCATCTCCGCCTTTCTAGACTCTGTGCGTAAGGCTCAATCTGCACCTGATGCCTCTACCACACCGCACGCCCCTCACATCTGTTCTCCCACGTCTTCAGCCACTCATGGCTACGAACAAGACGGGGGTCAGATTTCTTCATCCGATGAAGGCGACTGCCAAGGAAGGCCTTCTTCCGTGAATGTCAACGTGTCACCCAACCTGTCGCCTTCGTCCTCTACCTCGATGCTGAATCGCAAGTCCCAGTCCTTGCCTCACACGGTCGCTATTTCTCCGCAAGGTGGTACAAGCTCTGCTACACCACCTGATGCAACTGCCGCCAAGCCCGAACCACCAAAAAAGTACGATCCTTTCGAAATGTTCCGTCAACAGCAGCAAAACGAGCTTCTGAAGTACAGAGAACAGCAAGAGAAAGAGAGGTTACAGAAGCAGCAACGGCAACAAGAACAGCAGCTGCATCGTCAGAGTCCTAACCAACAGCATTCACGCAATCCAAGTCTGGACAGCGTGTCTCCACCTGGCAGCTCCAGCGGCCAGAGTGGATCAGACCGGAGGAACGAGTCGTCACCTTTACCTCCTGTTGGCAGTCAAGGGCCTTATCACCTTGACGACAGGACATCCGAGCCAGCCTCTTCCTCTGAAGGATTCTATGGTCGTAGCCCTTACAGTAGGAACCAGTCGCCTCTCCCGACACGAGTAGGATACGTGTCCTACTCGAGAGACAAAGACTCCGAAGGTCCCCTACACGCAGAAGGGAGTTACGGTGGTCGAGATCTCGGTTCTCCCCAACTAGCTATAAGTTCTGATCGAAAGGACAGCCCAATGTCGTCGCCAGTGCCTCCCGCTATCACCACCCCGTCTGCGCCGTCTAAGCCTGCAGGTTTACCCGGTGGTTTCTTCAACTTGAATCATATCAATGTTCCTCCGGACCTTGCTAAGGTGCTCTCCGACTTGAAAAATAACACCAAGTAAGTTAACGAGAAACTTGATGTTATTTATCAAATGATTGATGTTGTATATACATTTGTTACTTTTGTAACATAACTGAAAATATTGACTACACAAGTGTCCCAGATGTATGATAACAGCGAGTAATTTTAGGTCTCCCTGTAAACCCATGCTCTCTGTTGATCCACTCCATGTCTATTGTCTCAAGAATAGGTTCCTATTTCCAATTATCTCCATTCCTATTCAAACAGCCCTTCTCGCAACAATAAATTTTCGAGCATTTAATAAATTGCGTTTTTTCATAGGTTGTTGTCTAAAAGTGCCTCTCCCAGCACCAGCAGCGGTCCGCTCTCTACACCTCCTCTGCACTCCAGCGATTTGAACCCCGCGATCAACGTTGCAGCCAGGTCTTTATCGTCTTTAGACCCCTCGACCGACGCTGCAGCCAGGCCTTCAACGTCTCGAGATCCCGTAACCGACGCTGCAATCAGGCCTTCATTGTCTCGAGACCCTCGCAGGCTGCGGGCGCAGAGAGACAGCACCGAGTCCAGGGACTCCGCGGACAGCAGCGGTAGAGACCCCCGGGAAGGAAGCTCGGCGGGATACAGTGACTCCGTGGAAACGCTTAGAGATCCCAGAGAATTCAGAGACTCAAGAGACCATATGGAGGTTAGGGAGTCGCGAGATCCACGTCAAAACCGTGATCTGAGGGAAGATCAATGGGGCCTAACAATGGAGCCTCCTTTCCCAATGGGACAAAGTTGCTTACCTGAAAGAAGAGACCCGCGAACAATCCGTGACCCTCGTCTGAGCAGGGAAGCAAGCATCGAGAGTAGTGCCGGCAGACCCATGGATAATCCGATACTGCGGGGCAGAAAAAGGTCTAATAGCGATTCAGACAGCAGGAACAGCGACCCCACGTGCGACATTGACTTGGAGCATTTGGACGTCCCGAACGCCGGTTTTTCGACCTCGTCTTCATTACATTTCCATGTCCCTGTTCACGAGCCGGCGACCATCGTGAATGGTTCCATCGCCTCCCACCAGCCGATGGTCTACAAGCTGCTCATTGTTACCATTCCTGATGTCAGCTACGCCAATGTCACTAGAGGACTTACCAAAGATGACGTTAGAGTCAAAGAAGATCCGAGATTGTACAGAATGTTTTACGGGCTGGAAGAGCCACCTAGAGCGAGTAGTCCGAAGAGCGCCACTGTTGTTTATGACGATCCCGAAAGTCCTCCTCCGGCTTCTGCGCACGAACCCGTCGTTCCTTCCCCTGCGGTAGATCGACGGGATCCCAGAATGAATAGAGATCCCCGTGTAGCGGCAGATCCCCGAAACGTAAACTCCAATAAACTTGGGGTCAGTGTTGACCTTAAGAGCAAGGATCCTAGAATTCAATCGCAGAATCAGGATCCTCGAATGCAGAATCAAGATCCACGGTCTGTGATTCCCGATACACGAGCCATGAATCCTGATCCGCGAACTGTGAATCCCGATCCTCGAACTGTGAATCTTGATATTCGTACATTGAATCAGGACCCAAGGGCTCCGATTCTTGATCCCAGGCACTCATTAAGTCTAATCCCCCCAATCGACAGCCTGATGCCCGGTTCAGATCCTCGAAACCCATACTTAAAGACCATAGACCTTAGGAACAATGATCCCCGGTTGGAAGGTCGAGGGGCTGATCCTCGGTTATTGGGGGGTCGAGCTGATCCTCGACTTGGTATCGGAAACAGCCGAGATCCCAGAGCTAACCGAACTATGGAAGAGGACCCCTCCTCTAGTTTGGATCCAAGGCATCGGCCGAGTATTTTAGGACACCATCCCCACGGCGGAGTTCCTGTGTCTCAGTTCGGGCCGCCTCAGGGTGTATCAACCCTCACCGCTGGAGGACATATACACAATGCCCACGCTCCTCATCCCATGGGCATGCTGTCCAACACAGCGCCCTCTGCCCAAAACGGTATACCACCCAACATGCCCAACCAAGGTATGGCCCCGATGCACCATGGCGGTCAGCACAACGTGTACCCAGGGCCCATGATGGCTCCTCATGATATGGTGGGAGGTGCTCCTCGGCCCATGAATCCTTACATGAACTACGGTAACATGGGGTCAGGAGTACCGGGTGGTTTCATGCACTCTCCCATGAGCAATGACCCTAACATGTACCAGCCTAACATGATGCAGGAGGGGCATGTGTTTCATGGAGACATGGGAGGAGGCGGTGGACGGGGCCATCCCAGTAATCGTTATTATCATTCGAGGAAGAACAAGAACCCTTACAGGGGAGGTGGGGGGAATAAAAACGACCCAAGACTGAAGAAGAATTTAGAGACGCAGGCGTCCTTTTCCCCGCCTCCTCCC
>SDVV010041500.1:0-10430 GCA_016164225.1 Gammarus roeselii | reverse complement strand
AGATATCGAATTAGTATACTTCTGTTATAGAAGACGAAGCACAATATTAGGTTCTGTGACAATGATGGTATCTTCAAAAATAGTACGGTAAATGGTAGAAATGATTTAATAAATTATATTCTCGCCAAGTTGGCCTCTGCCAAAACGAGTAGCTACTTTTCGTTCCACGGAAGTTCAATTTGAATTCGATGATGATCGGTGCTTATATAATTTCTACCTTAAACTGCATTACAAGTCTGATCGAGGGGCCATCATCCCACTTAAGCCATCGATGAATAGTGTTTAGTTGACACATGAGCGTTTGTTGGAGTTTTGTGATGCGTGGTGTTTTGCCTGCTCAAGTAAATTGTGGTTAGCTGCTTTTGAATTTCATAATGCCTAGTTCACCTCTAACGTGACTTCCTCGACATTAGGATATTCTAGTCTTTTTCGTGTGTTAGTATGCGGACTCCGTGGGGACTCGACACACCTGGATTAGTTGTCTGTACGTACGTCAGAACGAACTCACTAGTAAGGGCTGCACTAGAAAATCCTAGACTCCTCCTACATTTTGGTAGTACATACAGGGCTATGAAATCGATCGAGACCACAAATACATAGCCAGCTGCTGCTGCCCCTATATCTATCATCAGAACAGCTGAATCTCCTTTCTACCGATCGGCACAAATGACTTCCCATTATACGACGGGCATTTGACGACGTACACGAGTGACCAAGTCCGAGGGGCCCGGATCTTGTTTGCTGAAGAAGCACAAATTGGGGGAAGGGTAGGCCTAATTCAGCCGTTCGCATCGTGAGAAACCCACACTTCGGCTAGATATTATAAGCGTACAAAATAAAAAGGAGAGTTATAACACATGGTGTCAGCACCGGTGCCGGACCCGACCCTGTATATACATATAAATGTGAGTGTATATCTACATGGTGTGTTATATTAAATAAAACTGCGTATAATATAACCATGTAGATTGATTTGATATGTATATCGCACAAAATAATGACTTTACCATACAAAACCATCAAACTTGAATAAAAATATACCATTATAGGACAAATTGGTTAGGTTGACTAGATCTTTAAACCTAACATCGCATGAAACTGATCCACATTAAAAATTGTAATTGTAACAAACATGTACTGAAGATATCGAAAAAAAAATGGAATCTAAACATCTGCAAAAGGATATTTGCTAGATCAAATTGGAGATGTGTATTCAAACTGCTAATAATATGTTAAATATAGACCATGACTTACTCGATACGACCGAGTAAGTCATGACCGACAGGCTCTGTCAAAACAGGGTAAACTAACACTACAGGGTAAAACAGACCATTTAATACGGGACTTCAGAACCACGTGGTCTGACGTCATGGCCTCGCCCTAGCTGCCAGTGACGTCACTGGAGCAATACAGCGAATATTGGCATATCCAGGCTAGTCATTTCAGGCTGGAAATTATTGGGTATTCAAGTAATTTATTTTGATTTAATATATTTAAACAAGCCATCATCTTAAAAAACAGATCTCCAATATTTTATATTGGTCACAATTTTTGAGCAAACACCAAACAATTGATTAGAGCAAAGCAGTTTATCAAGGTAAGAAAACGGTTTCATGGGTAAATACTTTGATGTTTTACTTTTTGTACATCGGACAGTTGAGATAATTGTAAATCTGTGGAGTTCAGAGGTATTTTTTGAAGAAATTCAGTATAATTTCATTTTGCACTATCGAATTTTAGAACTCCAATATTCTCATATCGTTGTATACATCTGGAAGCAAGGCGTTTTTATGCCTTTTTCAGAAAAACTCTCTTCAAAATGGGCCGAACACATTCGCGCGTAGTTCAAATTAAAGGCCTCCTGACGGCCTGTGGCCAGCAGCCACAGTTTCCTCATGGTGTCATATTGAGGAAACCTAAATAACGAAACTTTTTTTTCTAGAGACAACCTCGGTTCTTACAACCGTGCACTGCACAGCATGGCATAATGAAACTAGTCACTTCCAGAGTTTAAGTCACAAATAAACGACGGAACACCGGATTGCCGTTCTAGCACAAGTGACACCAAACAAGCAATCATGCTGAGGCTGCCATAGGTAAAAATCGTTGTACCAAAATTAGCATCATTATTAGCTGCAGGTGATAATTTATCCGATTCACCCTGCAGTGTCAGTGTACCCTGGTCATAACATCACGTCGGTGCGTGTTCTATGTTTGGGTCAGCGAGACAGCACCATTTGCTCAGGAGTGTGTGTAGGTCTAATATAAGGGCTTCTCACTGTGGTAACATTCCCCACGCGCACTTGTCAGTGGGTATCCATGATTTCGGGCTGTGTGCCGGCCTTGGTTCCTCCACCGTAGGATGAGCTAGGCTAAGCAACAAGAACAGCGAACGAAACTGAAGGATGGCAGACGGTGCTGCCATCTAGCGAACGAAACGGAATTTGACTGCCAAACTTGATATGAAAGGTTTGGGAGGAGCCTGCGCGTTTTGGAGTAGCTTATTGTCATTGGGCACGAGGTTCAAGTTCCTGTTCTTGATGCCTGCAAATATGTAGTTCATTTCATAGGTACTTGAACGAAAAAAGCAACCCATACAGCTTGCATTTATTAGACCGTTCATATGGAATTAATTTTCCCCCCATTTTAATGATGCACGAATACTTGGAAGGTTGTTTTGTGGAGTAGTTTTGTGGAGTAGCGACGTGCTTCCAACGAGTTTCATATATGCTCCTTCTACACTGATGAAAAGCGGCGTCATAAGGACATAAGGACATTACAATTTTCCAAGTAGAATATAAATTAAGGGAAATATTGATCGCGTTGCTTATCACGTTAGGACACATATATGATCGTTGTAAGATATTTCGCTTCTTTAACAGATTTCGAAATATAATTTCATTATTTTCATCTCGATAATAATGGCAACATGAGTATCAATTAGAGATGTGATAGCACCTGGCTCAAAAAAACGGTATGTGGTTGTGAACATTACCTCAGGCTGTGCACAGCACCTCAGGTTGTAAACAGCGCTTCAGGTTGTGAACAGCACTTCAGGTTGTGCTCAATTCCTCGGGTTGTAAACAGCACCTCAGGGTGTGTACATCACCTCTTGCAGCTTGTGTACAGCACCTCTTGCAGGTTGTGTACAGCACCTCTTGCAGTTCGTGTACAGCACTTCAGATTGTGTACAGCACCTCTTTCAGGTTGTGTACAGCACCTCAGGTTGTGTACAGAACCTCTTGCAGGTTGTGTACAGCCCCTCAGGTTGTGTACAGCACCTCAGCTTGTGTAAAACACCTCAGGTTGCGTGCAGCATCTCGATTGTGTACATCACCTCCTGCAGGTAGTGTAAAGAACCTCTTGCAGGTTGTGTACAGCACCTCTTTCCGGTTGTGTATAGCACCTCTTGCACGTTGTGTACAGCACCTCAGGTTGTGTACAGCACCTCAGGTTGTGTACAGCATCTCAGACTGAGTACAGCCATTCAGGTTGTGTACAGCACCTCTTACGGGTTGTGTACAGCCCCTCCGGTTGTGTACAGCCCATCAGGTTGTGTACAGCACCTTATGCAAGTTGTGTACAGCACCTCAGATTGTGTACGGCACCACAGGTTGTGTACAGCCCCTCAGGTTGTGTACAGCACCTCATGCAGATTCTGTACAGCACCCTTTGCAGGTTATGTACAGCACCTCAGGTTGTGTACAACACCTCTTGCAAGTTCTGTGCAACACCCTTTGCAGGTTGTGTACAATACCTCCGGTTGTGTACAGCACCTCTTGCAGGCCGTGTACAGCACCTCAGGTTGTGTACATCACCTCTTGCAAGTTCTGTACACCACTTCAGGTTGTGTACAACAGCTCAGGTTGAGTACAACACCTCATGCAGGTTGCGTACAGCACCCCTTGCAGGTTGTGTACAATACCTCCAGTTGTGTACAGCACCTCTTGCAGGCTGTGTACAGCACCTCAGGTTGTGTACAGCACCTCTTGCAAGTTGTGTACAGCACCTCAGGTTGTGTACAGCACCTCAGGTTGTGTACATCACCTCATGCAGGTTGTGTACAGCACCTCTTGCAGGTTGTGTACAGCACCTAATGCAGGTTGTGCACAGCACCTCTTGCCGGTTGTGTACAGCACCTCAGGTTGTTTACAGCCCCTTTCTCACGCTGTGTTCAGCCACTCAGGTTGTGTACAGCACCTCTTTCAGGTTGTGTACAGCACCTCAGGTTGTGTACAGCACCTCTTGCAGGTTGTGTACAGCCCCTCAGGTTGTGCACAGCACCTCAGATTGTGTAAAACACCTCAGGTTGCGTGCAGCACCTCAGGTTGTGTACATCACCTCCTGCAGGTTGTGTGAAACACCTCTTGCAGGTTGTGTACAGCACCTCTTGCAGGTTGTGTACAGCATCTCTTGCAGGTTGTGTACAGCACCTCAGGTTGTGTACAGGACCTCAGGTTGTATACAGCATCTCAGGTTGAGTACGGCCCTTCAGGTTGTGTACAGCACATCTTGCGGGTTGTGTACAGCCCCTCAGGTTGCGTACAGCCCCTCAGGTTGTGTACAGCACCTTTTGCAAGTTGTGTACAGTACCTCAGATTGTGTACGGCACCACAGGTTGTGTACAGCACCTCAGGTTATCTACAGCACCTCATGCAGTTTCTGTACAGCACCCTTTGCAGGTTATATACAGCACCTCAGGTTGTGTACAGCACCTCTTGCAAGTTCTGTACAGCCCCCTTTGCAGGTTGTGTACAATACCTCCGGTTGTGTACAGCACCTCTTGCAGGCTGTATACAGCGCCTCAGGTTGTGTACAGCACCTCTTACAAGTTCTGTACACCACTTCAGGTTGTGTACAGCAGCTCAGGTTGAGTACAGCACCTCATGCAGGTTGTGTACAGCACTCCTTTGCTGGTTGTGTACAACACCTCCGGTTGTGTACAGCACCTCTTGCAGGCTGTGTACAGCACCTCAGGTTGTGTACAGCACCTCAGGTTATGTACAGCACCTCAGGTTGTGTCCAACACCTCTTGCAGGTTGTGTACAGCACCTCAGGTTGTGTACAACACCTCTTGCAAGTTGTGTACAGCACCTCACGTTGTGTACAACACCTCTTGCAGGTTGTGTACAGCACCTCAGGTTGTGTACAGCACCTCTTGCAGGCTGTGTACAGCACCTCAGGTTGTGTATAGCACCTCTTGCAGGTTGCGTACAGCACCTCAGGTTGAGTACAGCATCTCAGGTTGTGTACAGCACCTCTTGCATGCTGTGCACAAGTTATTCGAGAGGGCCTCGTTCAATTGGCTCAGACTCCGGCCAGTTAGGAATGGCAACCAGATTATAAGTTGACGAAGTGGTCGAAGCTCTGGTACTATGCAAAATGATATCAATCAATGCGTCTATGTCTTTCCTGATGTCCATGTATGAATAGCTGACTTTTTTGCCTAAAGGGCCCACACCAACATCCGATCTGCTGCACAACCATGCTTCGAATATAATTACTGGATAACGAAAAAATAAAGTTTAATTTACCGTGCACTAAGAATATGTTTCGATATTATGTGTACGGAAAGACCTGAATAGTGTGGGAGGTCTTAATTGTTTCCATTTCAATATGTATAGCAAGCAAAACAAATGGCAAATTATGTCGGGCACATTTGTGTTGTGTTCGCTAACAGGTTCGCTTCCATACAAAAGAAGCAAATTTAAATTTTGACTGGAAAAATTGTTTTAATGGAATGCCACGTTGATTTTGATCATCTCCAAGTTTTTAAAAAATTAATCATTGGTTACGAAATCCGACGACTGGCAATAAGTCACATCAAGTGAAGAGCAGGAGCAGAGAGAAAGGATTTAAATCCAAATGTAAAAACCATCTGACTCCGGTGAAACAATTACGCTCCAGTCCTTGTTAAATGGGAATACTTGACAAAAAGGTCTCTTGATTTCTTTGTTGATTAGATGTGAACAATATTCTTATCTCCTTCCTACGTACAAGCAAGTACAAACTTGAGATACGCACCGAACAGAATCAAGCCATTCAGTGCTCGATACTGCAACATTTCCTTGTAATAATTCCTCTCCAAAGCAGCCCATGCAGGGACGGGAATATTTCATTTGCTAAAAGCCGTTCAGAAACAATAACACACAAACACAAAACATCATTAATGTGTTCAGTCGTGCGGCTTATAATTTTGCAGATGTTTGTCAACTAAAAATTTCAGCTTGTAAGTGGATTTCATTCGAGAGTGTCGCGTATGACATGTCAGCCTGACGTGTGATGTCGTAGAGGTCTGCCTGACGTGTGATGTCGTAGATGTCAGCCTGACCTGTGATGTCGTAGATGCCAGCCTGACCTGTGATATCGTACATGTCAGCCTGACCTGTGATGTCGTACATGTCAGCCTGACGTGCGATGTCGTACATGTCAGCTGACGTGTGATGTCATGCATGTCAGCCTGACGTGTGATGTTGCACATGTCAGCCTGACGTGTGATGTCGTACATGTCAGCCTGATGTGTGATGTTGTACATGTCAGCATGACCTGTGACGTCGTATATGCCAGCCTGACGTGCGATGTCGTACATGTCAGCCTGACGTGTGATGTCGTACATGTCAGCCTGACGTGTGATTTCGTACATGTCAGCCTGACGTGTGATGTCACACATGTCAGCCTGACGTGCGATGTCGTACATGTCAGCTGACGTGTGATGTCATGCATGTCAGCCTGACGTGTGATGTTGCACATGTCAGCCTGACGTGTGATGTCGTACATGTCAGCCTGATGTGTGATGTTGTACATGTCAGCATGACCTGTGACGTCGTACATGTCAGCCTGACGTGTGATGTCGCACATGTCAGCCTGGCGTGTGATGTCGTACATGTCAGCCTGACGTGTGATGTCGAACAGGTCAGCCTGACGTGTGATGTCGTGAATGTCAGCCTGAAGTGAGATGTCGTAAAATAATTTTATCTGTAAATACTACCTCTCACAGATAGTTTTTACTAAAAACCAGTAAACTATTATTATGATCAAAACTTAATCTTATTACCTTAAACCTCAATAATTTGAACATTGAAAAAGTTAACTCATCTTCATTAGAAGGTAAAAAATGTCTTATGTAAGCTTTAAACTGTAGCTCTTCTGCATGAAAGCACGTAATATTCTGTAAATATTCTGCTTTCGACTTACACTTACGTCATAATGATGTTTGACGTCATGCCTGTAGAAATCAGGATACACTGTGCGCACGACCAGCAATAACTTACCGTTCATCAGGCACGATTATCAGGATACACTGAGCGCACGACCAACAATAACTCACCGTTCATCAAGCACGATTATCAGGATACACTGTGCGCACGACCAACAATAACTCACCGTTCATCAAGCACGATTATCAGGCTACACTGTACGCACTACCGACAATAACTCACCGTTCATCGAGCACGATTATCAGGGTACACTGTGCACACGACCAACAATAAATTACCGTTCATCAAGCACGATTATCAGGGTACACTGTGCACACGACCAACACTAAATTACCGTTCATCAAGCACGATTATATACTCCATTATCGCGGCACCCGGTGGAAGGAGGGAGGGGGGGGCGGTGATTATGACCAATTTGCTCCAACGTACCGGCAATTTGGTATACTTGAAACCTCCAACGTGTCGGTCATCTGGTGTCCATGTTTTCACAGGCCTCCTCCAGGCATGGAATTGCCCATTGCTCTTGTTATATAATCCAGAGCAGAACCGGTACCAGTTCAGAGGCTAAAACAGGCTCGCTTGCTGACTTTTAGGTTAATGCAATTGCATGTATGATACTGCTGGGATAAGTAAGCCACAGCTGACTGTCATACACTATCGGACGTATTTCGGGGGTAGAGCGTCTAAAAATTAATAAATTAGATTCCCGAATGTATGTCGTATGGAGACCGATTTTCAGGACTGTTTTATATTCTATCCAATAATAGTAAATGATATTGGATATTCAACCAGTTGAATGATTTAGATTCGATATTTATACCATTATGTAAACAAATAAAAAACACTAAAAGTATTTATTGCAAAAAATATATATTTGCTGTTTACACAAGAGAGTGAAACTGCAAGGGCCAATTGACCTCTAGTTGACACGATGAAGTTCATTAAATGGTTTCAGCAATGATAGGTTTGAACAATGATAGGTTCGAGCAATGATGGGTTTAAACCTTGATAGGTTCGAACAACAGGGTTGCGTTGCTCGAACATAGAAATAGTGGTAGAGAGCGGTACGATACATGCTAAGAAATATGCTGAGTTAATTCACCTCATGACCACCCGCTGAAGTGATCCATTTTGAATCACTTAAAAATATCGCAGCAGAACTGCAGCAAGTGTCGTGTTGTTTATATACACCAGCATATGTGGCGTCGTGTTGTTATTATATACCAAGTCCACCCTGTGTTCACCCTTCTGTGAGGGAAGTGCCAGCATATGTAGCGTCGTGTTATTATTATATATCAAGTCCACCCTGTGTTCACCCTTCTGTGAGGGAAGTGCCAGCATATGTAGCGTCGTGTTATTATTATATATCAAGTCCACCCTGCTCTCACCCTCCTGTGAGGGAAGTGCCAGCATATGTAGCGTCGTGTTATTATTATACACCATTTGTACTTACGTTGGAGGTAAATATTGAGAATATTCAGAGGTACATGGGAAGCGTCTAAGCCTCATAGTTTTTAATATATCATTAAACAATTGTTCAGCACTTTAAGTCAATTTACAGTCAATTGAAAGATAGGTCCTGCCTCTCGCCCATAACCGGCTTGAATGGTGATAGATACTGTCACCCGTCCGTAGCCGGCTTGACTGGTGCAAGATATGTACTGCTTCTCACCCATAGCCGTCTAGATTAGTGAACGACAGGTACTGCCTCTCACCCTTAGCCGTCTAGACTAGCGAACGATAGGTACTGCCTCTCACCCTAGCCGGCTAGACGAGTGAACGATAGGTACTGCCTCTCACCCTAGCCGGCTAGACGAGTGAACGATAGGTACTGCCTCTCACCCTAGCCGGCTAGACGAGTGAACGATAGGTACTGCCTCTCACCCTTAGCCGGCTACACGAGTGAACGATAGGTACTGCCTCTCACCTTTAGCCGGCTCGACTGCAACGTTGTTGCAACAGAGAATAGCAAAGGCAATTAATAGGTGCACTGCGCACTTCAAATATTGATCAAAAAATCCACTGTTACTTTGTTTGCATGTGGGCAGAAGAGGCAGAGATACCGTAAAAAAATCATGACAAAAAATAAATAGTTCGTAGGGATTCAGGTATAATGACTGGAATTGTAATTTTTGTATATAAGGAATATATATACATCTATAGTGGAAAACTGCTGTCTAAGTGACTAAATTTAGGTAGGAGAGAGATAAATAAGTCAGTTGTTTTTCCAGTACATAATTACTGTTCATTAATAATTTAATCACCTCCATAGCTTAGATATTGGTTTATGTTGGTTTTGAGCAATTATCTACGCAATAAAAAACAATGGCCCGAGTAAGAGTTATCTTATCGCATATTTTCGCTTTGCCGATACCATTCCCAATGATACCGATGCCATAGAAGAAAAAAATGCTCAAACTAATACAAATACTATCGGCAGATGTCTTACATTGTCTGCCTGGCGGAGTAAGATAAGGCAAGTTCTTAGAATCGTTGACGTGTCCTTGAAAACTCGTTGTCTTGCCAGTCTGGGGTTTTTCTAAGTGGCTTCAAGGCATGATTTCAATGCACCTGTTGCCAAGGACTTATTTACTTGCATCTCCCCGAAGTGGCCAATTGCGAGCTTTATCTTCAACGTCCTTGTTATGAGATTGCAGGTCTTTACGTCGGGATATACATGAGTCTGTTCCCACCAGGCGAAAGGCTGTATACACACAACCATAAAACATGCATAATTGCATACAACCTGAAAAGAAATCTCCAGAATTGATTGTACCGGCACTTCACCTGCGATTATATAGTTATTGATTGACCACAAATTGAACATGGAGGTATTGTTCTGCTTTTGCTTATCAAGAAACTATTTCCCCTCCACCGAATCTTTGTTGTCATCTCATATTACTGGAATAGGGATCACTGTATGACGTGGCAGTATGGTTCAGTAATATAAAACAAATGATACCCTAAGAGGAAATCATACCAGCGGTCGGAAAAAAGCGCTCACATGGCATGCGACCAGAGAAAGGCCAGTGCAGGCTACACTCATACCAGTTCTTCACTCTGCTGTGCAAGCAAGTGAGTTACAATTGCTGGTTGAGGGTTTCAATGAGTAATGAAAAGATGTGAGTGGGTTGGTCGTACAGCCTCCATCTTATCGTTAATGTCTGCTATCCGTCATCCGCGTTTCGTTCATAAATAACGAATGTCCTAATA
>SDVV010041499.1:0-10431 GCA_016164225.1 Gammarus roeselii | reverse complement strand
TGATGACAACCACAGCCACCATCGACAGCCAGGAAATGAGGGATCTATTCGTGGATGGCAAAAGTAATTTCCATCTGAAGGAGTTGACAAAAATCCACTACAAATGAGAATCTTAATATGGTAGCTATAGAGGAATATGGTAGCTTTAGAGGAATATGGTAGCTTTAGAGGAATATGGTAGCTATTCAGGAGGTAAATGCAATATTTTCCTCATTTACACAACTATGAAGAATTATTCTACGATGCCATGCAGCATCACATGCAACAACCGCATGCAAGAGCGAGCATGCACGATTTTCAATGTTAAGGAACATGTGGGGATGGACCGTGGGTTGCAGGCCATGCAGACGCTGGTCTGAATTAAAGGGTGGGTATTCATACCTATTCTCGATGTACACTTGCAGTGCAGATTCGTGCATGGATGCAAAGACGCGGTGCTTTTTAAATAGTACTTATATGCAGGCGTATTGGTCTCGAGTGGCAGACTCACTTGCATGCAGGAATCGATCTATCGACCTTTGCAGGCATCCAAACAATGTTAGGACTGATCTACTGAGCAGCAGAGCTACAGAACACATTGGATCTACAGAGCATGTTCTATAGACGCCGGAAATAATTGATTTTTTGTCGTTTGTTTTCGATATCCCTGCATGGAGGTTGTACGTTTTCAAGTATGTTTATGCATAATTAAAACCGTGCCATCTCCACGCAGGATTATCGGAAACTAAACGCGATACGACCCAACTTCTGGTGTCTATAGAACATGAACGCACTCGCTGATTGAATTCCTGCCAACCGAGAGTGAAATGAAACTACGAACGTTTATTTTGTAAGGCCATTCATATTGTATACAATTTATTGTATGGCTTCATAGCATGTGTGTTTTGGTTTGAAAGAGAGAGTGTATCAATTATTTTTAATAGTTCAATTTGCTATGCACTGTAGATATGCAACGATTCTAAGTGGGAATCCCGCAAGCACCCACGAGCGCGTAAAATCTTTAACATGTTAAAATGTGAGTTCAGTGTTCACATAAATCAAATCAATTTTGTAATAACGTTTGCGGTGAACATGTATAAACATTATGAGCGATGTTATGAAATGATATGTCCGGGAACACGTGCTCATTTGTGAGCATTATGAGCGATGTTATGAAATGATGTGTCCGTGAACACGTGCTCATTTGTGAGCATTATAAGCGATGTTATGAAATGATATGTCCGGGAACACGTGCTCATTTGTGAGTATTATGAGCGATAATATGAAATGATATGCCAGGGAGCACGTGCTTATTAGTAAGCATTATGAGCGATATTATGATATGACCTGCCTGGAACGAGTGCTTATTTGTAAGCATTATGAGTGATGTTATGCAATGATATGCTAGGGAACACGTGCTTATTTGTGAGCATTATGAGTGATGTTATGCAATGATATGCCTGTGAACACGTGCTTTTACCACTTTATGTTTGAGAAAATTAGTATCTATTAAGAAATAATGATTACCGAAGCGAAAGTCTATGCACATGCATAGAACTTAAATGACAGGAGGCTTCATGTAATGTCAGGGTACATTATGCGGACGGTTTTGTTCACTAATATATTTAGATCGTCATTTATTTTTCCAGGCATGTTTGTTTTCTACGGTAGCAAAATCACACAGCTGGTGAGTCCTAATGTCACAGCTGGTGAGTCCTAATGTCACAGCTGGTGAGTCCTAATGTCACAGCTGGTGAGTCCTAATGTCACAGCTGGTGAGTCCTAATGTCACAGCTGGTGAGTCCAATTTTTACTTTCTCACAGCCATTTCTTACCTAACAACTTTGTGTCCACAAACACTGCATGACTTGCACTTTTTGATGTGAACTAGACTTAGTTAATGATGTGATCCAACGATCACTGTCACGTTCTTGTGTTACACCATAAAGTGCCGTCGACCAAGTAAATGTTTGCTTGTGCGCTGTTTTATTGTAGTTCTGGTCACGTCTGGCGCAGATTATGCACGCGCATGTGTTACACCGGTTGGCGGAACACGTGATCAGAACTACACCGTGATAAACTGCGGGGCCTACACGGGTGAAAACAATCATGGTCACCACAAAGTTAATTAAAGAAACGAATAGAAAACTAATTCGATCTGTTCAATGCCAACTGAGAACGTGGAAATTAGTGTCTCAACATTCAATCGCTCGATTGTATATATTATCTTTCCTCTCTTCGGATTACAGTTAAAATACAATTTAAACATCTGTAGATGGGATCAATTCCCAACAACTGCTTGACCTTTGATCATTTCCACTAATGGAAGCCTCGACCTGCTCGCTAAAGAAGCCGTTAGAGCAGCACACAAGCGGCTGGACTGTCATGGACATGGACCCTTATAAGGTGAATCGAGATCCAGGTACCGTCACGCGTAAAAATCGGGCATCCCTGTAGCTATTTACCTCCCATTTAATAGCTTGCTAGCCAAGCCTGTGATTGGAACCACTCATCAACATTTTATTCGGAACCTAACGACCGTTTGTTGACGATTTTAAATTTCTTGATACTTTCTATCTATGGACACGACAATGACAATACATCCCTCAATACTCACTATCAACCGACAGGCTACAGGCAACATAATCCTTAATACTCACCATCAACAGACAGGCTACAGGCAATATAATCCTTAATACTCATCATCAACAGACAAGCTACAGGCAATATAATCCTGAATACTCATTAACAACAGACAGGCTACAGACAATAGAATCCTAAATACTCATTAACAGCAGACAGGCTACAGGCAATATAATCCTTAATACTCATTAACAACAGACAGGCTACAGGCAATATAATACTAAAAACTCATTAACAACAGACAGGCTACAGGCAATATAATCCTTAATGCTTATTAACAACAGAGCGGCTACAGGCAATATAATCCTTAATACTCATTAACAACAGACAGGCTACAGGCAATATAATCCTTAATACTCATTAACAACAGACAGGCTACAGGCAATATAATCCTAAATACTCATTAACAACAGACAGGCTACAGGCAATATAATCCTAAATACTCATTAACAACAGACAGGCTACAGGCAGTATAATCCTTAATACTCATTAACAACAGAGCGGCTACAGGCAATATAATCCTAAATACTCATTAACAACAGACAGGCTACAGGCAATATAATCCTTAATACTCATTAACAACAGAGCGGCTACAGGCAATATAATCCTTAATACTCATTAACAACAGACAGGCTACAGGCAATATAATCCTTAATACTCATTAACAACAGACAGGCTACAGGCAATATATTCCTGAATACTCATTAACAACAGACAGGCTACAGGCAATATAATCCTAAATACTCATTAACAACAGACAGGCTACTATTAATATAACCCCTAAAACTCACTATCAACAGGCTACTAACAATACATATATCTGTTCAATTTGTGCACGTGACTGCACTGAGGTTCAGTCTCGCTTATATACTGTAACTGCCAGGGAAACTTTAACCTAACCAAGGTATTTTTTTACCGCTGAACGAGTCGAGAGGTAGGCACGGTGGCAACAAAGGAGTCAAGGACGAGCGAAAATGGCGCCGCGGCACATGTGTTCATATTTGGAAAAAAACATCTGAATTTAGGTACTTCTTTTGGCAGCCGTGGCTTATTAGGTTCATGAGGCTGTTAAAAATGATCATATTCATTAGTTGCTGCCGCCATGTTCCAGGCATTTGTGCTAGGGGTGTAAACGCCAAGGCCTAGTGTGGCGGTCATATCTGTGACGGTCATGATGTGGTGGTCATATCTGTGACGGTTATGATGTGGTGGTCATATCTGAGACATTTTCTAATGTAAATTCGCTAGTCCCTTCTGGCAGATGGTTGAAACCTTCGTATTTGGTGACTGCAATCGTTGGAGCCAGCTGCGATGTCGACCAAAGCGTCACCAAATAGCTTAAAACCGAATATATTCATCTCGCGGAAATAATTACATTTGTTTCATACAAAACATAGAAATAGTGTTTATCGTTAGTTGTTCTAAGGAAAAAAGAGCAAAAAGTGTGGGTGTGTTACACACAACAGTCATGGGTCTCAACCCAATTAATAGCTGTCATGAAAAGGTTCATGTCTATTATGTCGTGGTCATGTTGCAGTCCAATGATGTTGTGGCATCTAAGAGACGACGACGCCAAACAATGTGTACACACGAAGACTCTCACCGCCCCTCCCCTCCTCTCTAAATAAGGCTGGCCACTGAAAAACGTCCCGTAAGGACCATAAAGGGCAGTAATTGGCAGGGCTAGGGCATTCCAGGCTACAAGACATGCAGAAAGCGGATGGAAACGGAACTAGTTCAAGATCATACACGCAATCTTAAGGAGGAGGAATTCGATATGTTTCAGCCACCAGGACTCCATGCACTTCGTATCCATGTACGTACTTCATACATTCAATGTAGTGTGACCTAAATAACAGAGGATATTTAGAATAGCGCGGGGAAATGTATATAGCCGTGAGCATGATGCTATGTCAATGTCTACTTTGGAAAGTCGAAGGGCATCAACGAAACTGTGTTCACAGGTCTAAGTGAGCACATTTCTTGCATGTCATGGTGTGCACACGGCTCCAATTCACAAACGAAGATCTTAGGGCCGATCATCAGGGTTTGAGTGCAACAGCTGTGCCGAATAGTTGGTTGTTAAGGTTAGCTGCCAGGTGTAACACAGACGGGCACTAGACTTAGAGCTCTTAAAAAAGTTGTTGGTGAGCATTAGCTCAAAACGATAAGCAATATAGCAACTAGACATCGTAGGCCACACCGGAACAACCATGTCTCCCAGCATCGTCTGTTCAGACGATAAGCAATATAGCAACTAGACATCGTAGGCCACACCGGAACAATCATGTTTCCCAGCATCGTCTGCTCAAACGATAAGCAACATAGCAACTAGACATCGTAGGCCACACCGGAACAACCATGTCTCCCAGCATCGTCTGCTCAGACGATAAGCAATATAGCAACTAGACATCGTAGGCCACACCGGAACAACCATATCTCCCAGCATCGTCTGTTCAGACGATAAGCAATATAGCAACTAGACATCGTAGGCCACACGGGAACAATCATGTTTCCCAGCATCGTCTGCTCAGACGATAAGCAATATAGCAACTAGACATCGTAGGCCACACCGGAACAATCATGTTTCCCAGCATCGTCTGCTCAAACGATAAGCAATATAGCAACTAGACAACGTAGGCCACAGTGGAACAACCATGTCTCCCAGCATCGTCTGCTCAGACGATAAGCAATATAGCAACTAGACATCGTAGGCCACAGTGGAACAACCATGTCTCCCAGCATCGTCTGCTCAGACGATAAGCAATATAGCAACTAGACATCGAAGGCCACACCGGAACAACCATGTCTCCCAGCATCGTCTGCTCAGACGATAAGCAATATATATAGCAACTAGACATCGTAGGCCACAGTGGAACAACCATGTCTCCCAGCATCGTCTGCTCAGACGATAAGCAATATAGCAACTAGACATCGTAGGCCACAGTGGAACAACCATGTCTCCCAGCATCGTCTGCTCAGACGATAAGCAATATAGCAACTAGACATCGAAGGCCACACCGGAACAACCATGTCTCCCAGCATCGTCTGCTCAGACGATAAGCAATATATATAGCAACTAGACATCGTAGGCCACAGTGGAACAACCATGTCTCCCAGCATCGTCTGCTCAGACGATAAGCAATATAGCAACTAGACATCGTAGGCCACAGTGGAACAACCATGTCTCCCAGCATCGTCTGCTCAAACGATAAGCAATATGGCAACTAGACATCGTAGGCCACAGTGGAACAACCATGTCTCCCATCATCGTCTGCTCAAACGATAAGCAATATAGCAACTAGACATCGTATTCCACAGTGGAACAACCATGTCTCCCAGCATCGTCTGCTCAAACGATAAGCAATATATCAACTAGACATCGTAGGCAACAGCGGAACAGCCATGTCTCCCAGCATCGTCTGCTCAGACGATAAGCTATATAGCAACTAGACATCGTAGGCCACAGTGGAACAACCATGTCTCCCAGCATCGTCTGCTCAAACGATAAGCAATATAGCAACTAGACATCGTAGGCCACAGTGGAACAACCATGTCTCCCAGCATTGTCTGTTACTCGTCAAAACAAAATATGGTTTGACGTGAGTCATGAAACGCTTGTGTCAGCAAGTAATGTTCAGTTGACAGACATTGAACCAGTATGGGTGAGATCAGGACTCAGTGTCCCTTCAGGAAGATCATGTTGAAAGACCCCGTTGACGATGCTGAAAGCCCCGAACGCCTTCAGCATTTTAAACGAAGCGTCACGCCTCCTCGGGATTTATGCCAATGAACACGCAGGAGACCGCGTGATCATTGGCTGAAATCCCGGGGAGGCGTGACGCATCGTTTAAAGGCTGAAGGCTTTCAGGACTGAACATCGCGTGAGGGGGGTTATACGATAAGCCTTTCCAATGATGCAATTACAAGCAATTACAATATTTTTCTTTACTGAAAACCCAATTCAAAAAGGTTTAAGATTTTGATTTAGGGTCAAACTTCTTCATTTCAATGAAGTACTCCACAAGAACAAATGAATAATGTATTTCATGGCACGATGACTTTGAAACTGTTCATGGTCTTTGTATCGATGCTTATTTTCATTTTCGAAATCGACTTCGACAACGTTTGTTATTTAGATTTTTACCCAGAATGCTCGAGCCCAGTCACGAGTCCCTGATCGCGCTGAATTTCTCACATAGTGACTGAACCACACTTTTGTGGCACTGGAAACTTCTCCAAGTCTTGAAGTATCATCTTCGAATAAGAAGTACACACTCTTAGTTCGGTTGCTGATTAGGGAGGAACCAAAATTAGATCTCGGAGAGAACTCGATTTTGGCAAAGCCAACTTATATTCCTTAAATGTGACGTTGGCCTTAGCGGGTGTATCTGTTCTTCAATTTGAGCAATGAAGCGTCGTAATCCATCAATTATTGGCGAAACCTTAACATTTTGAAACGAGCTTTCGCTTAAAGTGTGCAAAGCCAGACCTGAAATACGTTGAAGTAAAAAAAAAACGTATTGAAAACGAGCTTAGAATCTGTCAAGTTCAGAGTACTATTTTGGATAGCATGAAACGAATTTCAGGAAAAGACAACATGGAGCTCTGCGTAGCTATGAATTGTATGAATTCCGGCATTATTGGCAAAGCGAAAGCAATTAGAAAAATTTCTGATGCAGTGAATGAAGAACCAAACCTGCAAAATAGATAAGCTCAGAGGGCAATTTCGAAGAAATGTTAACGAATTTCGGAAAAACTCGAAGCGTAGCTCTGCGTAGGCTGCTGTTCGTTAGTTTGAGCCATAATTGATTAAAACCCCTGACTTATTGGCGAAACATTAGCATTTTGAAAACCCTCTACTGGCAAAATTGCTACGTTCAGAGCTCGATTTTGTAAAAACATAAGTTGAATTTTTGGTAAAGCCGACGTGGAGCTCCAAGTGAATGATGCTGATCTTTAATTTGAGCCATCAAGAGTTGAAATCCTTTCAGTATTGTCGAAGTTGTAGCATATTGAAAACCCTCTCAACACCAGACAAATGGTCAAGTTTATTGCTAGATTTTGGTATCCATGCACCATTTGCGGAGACACAATTCAAAAAGGTTTTTTGTTTCCATAAAAAAAATCACATTCGAATTTATAAAAAAAAATATTGAGTGGTATTGTAGTACACTACAAGAGTGTCACAACGGACGGGCGGATTGACAGACGGACGTAAAGACAGACAGACGGACATCGTTTTTTGTTAAATTAGGGTCCTAAACCCTTTCCAATAATACATGACACATCATTCTGCTGATGAAGTGGCCACGTGTGCAACAACATGTCTCCTTGTTGGGGCTGGGAGACATAATTACGGTTGTGTAGTTACTTGCAACTATTACAGAAGAAAATGAATTATGGAAAAGAAAGAACAATTGAAGCATTGCACCATCACGATGGCAACCAATGACACGAGTGCGATTGCGAAGCCGTTGCAAAAATTATAACTTCTTCGTTCAATATTGCAAGACAAGATGTACAGTATTGACAATACATTGCCTAACTGAAGTGCAATATTGCCAATACATTGCCTAACTGAAGTGCAATATTGCCATTACATCGCCTAGCTGAAGTGCAATATTGCCAATACATTGCCTAACTGGAGTGCAATATCGCCAATACATCGCCTAACTGAAGTGCAATATTGCCAATACATTGCCTACCTGAAGAGCAATATTGCCAATACATCGCCTAACGGAAGTGCAATATTGCCAATACATTGCCTAACTGAAGTGCAATATTGCCAATACATTGCCTAACTGAAGTGAAATATTGCCAATACATTGCCTAACTGAAGTGCAATATTGCCAATACATTGCCTAACTGAAGTGCAATATTGCCAATACATCGCCTAACTGGAGCGCAATATTGCCATTACATCGCCTAGCTGAAGTGCAATATTGCCAATACATTGCCTAACTGGAGTGCAATATCGCCAATACATCGCCTAACGGAAGTGCAATATTGCCAATACATTGCCTAACTAAAGTGCAATATTGCCAATACATTGCCAAACTGAAGTGCAATATTGCCAATACATTCCCTAACTGAAGTGCAATATTGCCAATACATTCATTAACTGAAGTGCAATATTGCCAATACATTGCCTAACTGAAGTGCAATATTGCCAATACATTCCCTAACTGAAGTGCAATATTGTCAATACATCGCCAAACTGAAGTGCAATATTGCCAATACATTGCCTAACTGAAGTGCAATATTGCCAATACATTGCCTAACTGAAGTGCAATATTGCCAATACATTGCCTAACTGAAGTGCAAACGGATATTGGTCGCATAGGTAATAACATCGATTAATGTATGGACCAAAGGAATGACTGGTTACTCAAGCAACAATTTTTAATTCAGCAATTTTATCAGCAGTGCTGATCCTCCACGAGAACTCGAGTCAAGAGGTCCGACACACAAGATGACGATGACGACATCTTGTGGCCCCATGAAAATAGCCCTTGATTTAATCTCTCTGTATCTTGGCGCCGGAATTACGAAAAAAGGTCACTAGGCCGCATGCAAGCCACGAACAATGCTGAGATGCGACGCGGCCCTCCATGCAAAGACAACACCAACGACCGCCGCGCCATCTGCATTGTAAAGGTGTTGCGATCAAGCCCTTGCACATTATTGGCAGGCTTGTGTTGGATTGACCATTCACTCATTGTATTGTATGTGTTCTTCTATAGTTTGTGACCCTGATGCATTTTAATGTTTCGTTGGAAACCAAGTTAAATTCTCATTTGAACAGCTGCAAAGGTTCAAGACGAGTCACCTTGTAACATTTGCTTGTGGAAACCACTCAGTCTTGACCTTATTAAGCTGCAGGGCTCTAATGAAGACGCGGAGCCGTGTGAACAGAACAGAAAGGCTACTACATGTGTGGTAAAAGATTAATGGCTAAAGCAGTTCAGAACTAACAACTAAGAAATGATGATGCATGAATTAGTGCTTGTTATTTTTATGCTTGTTATTTTGATGTCGTTTGTTCGTCGATTGAAATCTGGGGATATTTTCCTTAGCAAGTAGGTAAATGGGATAACAGTTTGCTTCCAAGGTGGATGTCAACGACATATCGACTTCGTTAAACGGAAAGATCTCGTGAAGCTGATATTAATTTTATCGTGATGACATTTCTCACAATAGAAACCGTTTAGTCAGTTAATTAACATATTAACATACGAACCCACACAAGTGATGCAGCGTATGTTAGAGCAAAAGGTTAAAAGCTAGTCAGACGTTACGTTAAGTGGTTTGTTGCCAGAGATTTAACTTATTTGACACTAGGTGGCCCACAAACTCGTCTATAACCATGGAATTATGTTTAATCAAATGACCTTTGCATTTGTTGGCTCACACTCACGAAACATGGCAGAGCATGGCCAAGTTTGGACGTCGGTTGAATATGTCTGATTAGCTCGTGTGTTTCTGATGAACAATCTCTCTGACAATCTGACACACCCTTGATGAGTGATCGCTTTGACAATCTGACACACCCTTGATGGGTGATCTCTTTGACAATCTGACACACCCTTGATGGGTGATCTCTTTGACAATCTGACACACCCTTGATGGGTGATCTCTATGACAATCTGGCACACCCTTAAAGAACGATTCCTTTGACAATCTGACACACCCTTGACGAACGATCTTATTGACAATCTGACAAACCCTTGAAGAACAATCTCTTTGACAATCTGACACACCCTTGATGGGTGATCTCTTTGACAATCTGACACACCCTTGATGGGT
>SDVV010041498.1:0-10431 GCA_016164225.1 Gammarus roeselii | reverse complement strand
GAATGAAAAAAAAAATTGATATGGTTAGGATATGTTGACCAGATCTTTGAACCTAACATCGCGTATAACTGATCCACATTGAAAAACCATACAACAAATGAAGTGAATTTTTTGAGGGGGAACCAACATGCTGAGTCCCATCCAAACATGTAATGGAGATATCGATAAAATCAGGAACCTAAACAAACTGCAAAGGATATTTACTGGGTCATTATTAGAGAAGTGTATTCAAACTGCTGATAAATATGTTATTTATATACAGCTCTAGGGGAGAGATTCATACATACCAATACCATACGTAAGCATCAAACTTGAATGAAAATACATAACCTCTGGGTGGTTGACTGTTAGGTTAGGTTAGGTTGCCAATGTATTAATGCATCTTACAGTGTATGGCAACCCATTTTGTTTCCTTTGATATTAGGTCTATTTTGTCGTACATTGATATATTTTACGCTAAATATGTACCTTAGGCATGGTTTATACAATTTAATTGTATCACAACCATATTATTTAATTTGAATTGATCATGTAACATCAAACAGCGGTGGCTTTCATTCAAGCTCTCTCGAAGTCAGGATTAGATATTAGTGCTGTATTTATTGAAACCGTTGTCTATAGGACCAAGGTTGGTGAGTGGTGAGAGCCCTTCAATCCGTTATAAAGGCCTCATCACCTGGTTGCTTTAGTCCAGGCTAAGTTAACCAGGCAAATAAGTTAAATAGTCGGAGCAAATTTCGTAGCTTACACACGTACAAAATACTCGAAGAAATACGCGACAGTGTTGTCATGCCTCCGACCGGTATACCGACATCGAAATGACATCCTAGGGTGCCATCAATATAGTTACAAGCGGTATTGTCGATAACGCAAGAAGTTGGTATAGTCCTTACTGTACGATAAAAATGCATCATATTTTTCAGAAAATCAGCATTCATAGTGTTTAATATAAAAAATGAATTCGTTGGATAAAAATCATTTAAATTAAATTAAATAACCTTCGGAGGGAAGAAATTCCCTTATGGAAGGAAGTGTGGGGTTGGATGAGATCACCCAGACGGGTTGCTATCCGACCCACTAAAACCTCTCCCCGGCCTCCAGACCTGCTGATAGGATGCTGAATGCGTTGCCTCTCTGTAGGCCAAACCTAACCGCTGCTGGAATCATATAACTTCTCGTGAATCTCCAGCTGTCTCCGCCAATCTTCATCCGATCTACTTCACGATTCGCGCTGTTGACTCGCCATACACCCCTGTCGTCTCCAAGGCTATTGGCTCAAATTTCAACTGTCGTGTCGAAATGCCATACTTCCTGCACTTACGGGTTTCTGCCTCTGTAGCTGCAGAACCAGCTGAAATTGCAGAGCCTATCAAATGCGTTTCCGTATAATTGTCCACACAAGTACAATCCCAGCATAAACTCTTACCATTCATGAAGGGAAAATTTGTCATGCGATCGGGTCTCTTGCCATCCCTTCTATCCAAACACAAAGGTTCCAGCATTGATGGTAGTCCCGCTCTCTGCAAAGATTTTCTGACGATGTCGTTCAGCGCAGAGTGTTTGGGAAAGCGACCTGCACTGTACCTACATGACAGTCCATGCAGTCCCATCTCGTCCATTCTCTGACCACAGCGACACGGATACCGTCGGTAGATTCTAGTTCCCACCCTCAGAGCAACGGCAATGCGCAGTGTACCCAATGATGGCACAGGGACTGCATGCATCCAAAGTCCACTTGGATGCATACAGTCCAACAGGAGGCGTGCTCTTGCCGTCTGATCTGCAACATCAAGCAAACCGTTCAGTGTAACCTCTACCAAAGGCAAGTCCCATACTTTCTGTTTACTCTTGTCCTATCCCTCTGAGTCAAGGGGATCACCACCTTTCTCTCCCTCCACATCCCGACGGCACCCTGCAGCTCCTCTATGTCAGCCACGATGTTCACATTGAAAAGAACGGCTTCGCCTACGTCACTCACAGAATGCATCGACGAGATGAAGGCTGGCTTGCAACATCTCCTGCGCTTCTGAACCAGAGGCCTCCATGACTAATTGGCAATGTGGCTAAGTTCCAAGATCTGTCATCAATAGGGACATTGGTCACCCAAGTGACGGCATCCCTCAACATCAAATCGAAACTGTTTAGGGCGATGATCTGAGCACATATTGCAGTTTATGTATAGAGAAACAATTTTTTAGAAGTACAGAGGCTTGGTGACTTCCTATCTGCTCCAATCGCGTGATCATTCGTTCTAAGTCATCTTGCTTGCTTCTCAAAGCATCTGGTATACCCTCTTCAAAAAGTGGTGTTGCTAGCACAGTACACTGGCTAATCGGAACCACTCTGATTTCCGGTAGCACCAACCTAAAGCTTCTCTCAGGATGGTCCACCTCCTGTGGTGAGTGGTCCAAGATTGTAAATTCGCACTGTCTATTATTAACCTCTGACCCAATCGCTTGCAACTGAATAATCAAGCGCTGCACGTCCTGCAATACCTTCTCTGGTGTGTCACCAAGGGTGGCATCATCAAGGTACCAGACATTGAACTCTGACTCGGCAACCTTAACCTCGTCAATTCCCAGGGAGAACAGTGCCGGTCCAAATGGGTCTCCTTGCTGAATACCAGTGGATGACGGCAACACTTTTTCACCGTAGTATAATAATGTTGGTTGCGAATAAGCCTGCCAGAGCAGTTTGAAAGCGCCTAGAGCGCGGTTCCGAGCCTCTGCCAGAAAAGTGTCTCTTCTGATACAATAGAAAGCGTTTTGCATGCCAATTTAAGAAAAACTTCAAGTGAGGAACGCATGAATTATAACTTCATCAATTAAGTCTTCAAATGAGGAACGCACGAATAATAATTTCATCAATTAAATTAGGGTAAACTAATATGTGAGGGTATTCTATGATTTTTGAACAATTTTGTTTTGACCTGAGGGATTCAGAAAATGATTTGACTTGACTGTTCGTTAACAGCCAAGTCAAATCACAAAAATTTATAAAATAACTGTTCAGAATTTCCATGACGTAAAATGATCCAAATTGCCATCGATATGCCAGCGATTATTTCTTTCTTCATTGTTTCATAA
This sequence comes from Gammarus roeselii, assembly GCA_016164225.1. Taxonomy (NCBI): domain Eukaryota; kingdom Metazoa; phylum Arthropoda; class Malacostraca; order Amphipoda; family Gammaridae; genus Gammarus; species Gammarus roeselii. The sequence continues at coordinate 7,345 of SDVV010041498.1, read as the reverse complement.
AAAGCAGCAATTATTTTAAACCGTATTGCTAAAGCGTAGCATGTACAACCTCTCTCTTCCGTAGCTTCCTCACGCCTACTTCCATGACCTTAACTGTTCAGGGCAATGCTGTACAAGTGACAATGTTATTTTTAACCCGTCACAAACACAAAATAACTTTCATGAGTGATCAGTTCATTTATTCCGTTCAAGCATGTTTAAATTCATCTGCAGAGTTTGAAAAGCAGGAAAACAACAGAATCTATTCGGATTTCATTCACAAATAATGTATTGTTTATTTTTTCTTGTAAAACGAGGCTGCGTCGATTACGGCATATCAGCGATGACATATGGCGCGCGAGGGAAATTGTTTAGTGGGAAATATTGTTGCATAGGGTGGAGGGTTAGGGATAAATAATTTGCACTCGTGTAATTGAACGCATCGAAATAAGAATATTTGTATAAACAGTGTTTCTCCTTCAAGATATCTTGCGGAAGTCATTCGTATGACTCAACAATCAGCAACTGGAACGACACCAGCTTCGTGTATGTTTGTTCCTTCCATCGGCTCGAATACTTTCCTCACTCGTGGCCCTGGGACCGGAGATTCGATTGGAATACAAGTCAGCAAGTGGTATGTCCTTTGACTGGTCAGAATGCGCAGTTGACTTTCTTAGCTAGCGCACCGGTGACTTACAACACGGTTTTTAGCGTCAAATCCTGAGGGCCCATAGGTGTGCTATTCACCTGCCCATGAATCGATCCTAACTTGTTGGTACTCATGGAACGGCCGTCATATAGACGGCCACTCTCGGATGACCCCGATGGAACACTGGCACAGCGAACGGTGATTGGTTGGTCCTATATCCTGTTGCCCTGAGTGACAGCCTACCCACATCGGTGGGCTTGAATGAGAGTAGTCGAACCTGTTGTCGCTTGATGTTCATTATAACCAATGATTTCTTGCATTTCCTTGGCGAGACGCTCGCCGTACTTCATGCACTGTTGAGCGTGTTCTTGTTTCACAGCGAGTGACATGGTTATGATCTAACCTCTTCGCTTTGCTTTGTTTTGATGTCGTTGATGTTTCATCCACGATTGTTGTGTATTTCTGATAGTATGATAAGCCGCTCAGTGCTGCTCTCAACTATTTGAGTACAGCTTTCAACAACAGAAACAACTGTGTGAGCTGAGTTTCTACCTTCGCTGCAAATTGATATCTTGTCCCGCGGGCTAGAATGTTTACTCATTTTAGGTGTGTAACAGCAGAGTGAGCATGTGTTGCATTTATTGCCTATGTATGAATTGCAAACATTATCATTACCAACTGCTTTAAAAAATGATTTTCTCATACATAAAGTAAAATGTACAGCAACTGCAAAATAGTTCGTGTTATTTGTGCACGGTGAAATCGCTGTTTGGCAATAAATACGGGGATATTTTCACAAACTAGTTCCTTCCCTCCTTCTTACTAGATCTTAAATGGCGCCACTGTTGCTTAACCTCTTAGAAGTCACTCCCTCGTAACAGGCGTCTCTCCACAGACTTATGTGAATAATCACACAGTAAAGATTCTTAACAATGACGCTATCACGCATGTAAATCGTGTCCACTTTTTATCTGCCACAACGCCCACAGTTAGGCAGGAGGACATAGCAAAAGTTTTCATGCCCAAAAATTCAGGTTCACGGGGATAATTATTCACTTCATCATATACTAACTAATTACAGCAATTCAGACAAAGAGTGCTAGTAAACATATAATGGACTAAGCTTTCTCCACTGTTAACGCTGAAACCGCAAACGACTCCTCTATGTTAACTACTAGGTCTAGATTTTTAACCGATAAGGTGATGAGTTTTCATGAAAATGTCAAGATAACTATCAAGTGATCTGTTTGAAATAAAATTCAACACGATGCGAATGTTTCGTGCGCAATGCTTTTTCAACAAGTTTTGCAATTTGACGGGAAACATGCGGTTACCTTGTCGTTGCGCTTAGTCAAAGCACTGTTCTACCTTCAAATAGCTGAATTGAACAATACAGAAAAACAATATCAACTATTTTTTAGGTCTATAAAGGTCGTCTCCAAGAAAAGTGACTTCTGTGTTTTGAGTTTGTCGTTCAGAGCAGCCGAATGCACTGCAAAAAGCCGTCATCGTAGTGATAAAATAAATCTTCCCTCTCCGTTCGTTTCAATGCATTGCCGCGCGCCAGGTTGCCCCTCCAACTAGCTTTCAGCCATCCGACCGCCAGTCCAGCCATGCTTCGCTTCCAAGCGGCTGAGCCGCCTACATCTATCCGACCTCCTTGGTCGAGACGTCTCGTTGCGCGCCTAATAGGGTTAACACTTCGATTCGTTCGAAAGAACGGTCCCACTTTTATCATTTTCCCCTGCAATTTCCCAGACTGCCTACCTGCCTGCAAAGTTTCCTCAAAAATGATGTACGCAATTAAACACCTCTTGCATAGCAGTCAACTCGAAGTCATTGCCGGCGCACCAATGTTCAATTAAATGATGCCGACAATGGCTACATCTGGGGATAAACAGCACGTTACATGAAAGTAATTCGTTAATCGCTGCATTTGGAAATAACAGCCACTGTCTCAGCTACGAACTGCCTCGGTAGGAGTAAAGCACACGACTCTGGGTTCTGCTGCTGAGTTCCTGTACATTTGTGGTCTCATGATTGTGTTGTTCCCGACGCTGCTCTCGTGCTGAGCGAGAGTTTCTCCAGACCATTTCGTCATCGTCGTTAGGTCTCTGCCGCTTGGATCTTGTGTAAAATATACACCCGAGATTATGTCTACCATCCAATCTCGAGTAGGCCATGTCATATTGAGCCCTTGCTCTGCAATGTTCATGGAAATGTTTGGATCCTCCAACAAATAGGACAGCCAACAACCGGAAGAATCAATATTTGATTTTTTTTTCAGCTCTAATGCTGATTCAATAATTGCAACGCATTCGTTTGCAATTGAACCGAGTAAAATAACAAGGCCAACGGCGAGTTACAACAGAGTATTATTGGAAGCAATATGCATTGTGATCATTAGTTTCAAACAATGCATTTCCCAGACTGAATGCATCCTCGTAATACTGTTGATTTAACCTCCTATTTTTAACGATGCGATGCGCGTAATCGGGAGGGAGTTAGCGTGTTGTGAGTGTCCAGTTATTATGTTGTGGTGTATACATTGGCTGACCAAACTGGCGCTGGGTGATAGAAATGTAGAAAGCAATTATACGCGCTATGAGAAATATTTGTACATTGGAAATGAATAATTGAATTTAGACGGTCACCATACAACAACAAATAACATATTTTATCAATTAAATAACTACATCAGCTAGAACGTAGTTGTAATAAACGAAGTTCACGTTAGACGGTGGAAATTCCGATTATATGGGTAATTAAGGTAATTATGCAGGTAACTAATATTAGTTGATGACCTCAAATACACTTTGTAATGCTAATTCTATTTTTGTTCTAAGCTGTAAATGGAAACACTGGGAAAACATTTATTATATTAAGAAACAGGTGCAAGAGGTGGTGGTGATGATAGCAAGTAATGCCTCTGATCAAGACGGAGTAGGTGTAACGGTAATTGAATGATTGATGAGGCTACTAAATCTGTGTTTGTTGTCGGACGTTGTTCCGATTGAGTGGCGCAGCGCAGGCATTGTTCCAAAGAGTAGTCAGATGAGACAAATAATAATGCAATAACTCAGGAGACATTTGGTTTATCTGTGAAGTGGGTAAGTTATGTGGCTTTATGAGTGGTTGAGGGCTACTGATCATAATCTTGCAGTGGGACAAGCTCGTGAGGAGCCCCTGCGATGAGAAGAATGCATTCTGAGCATTCATAGATATACAAAAGGCTTACGATAGGGTCGGCAAGGAGGCCTTCTAGAAAATGTTGTATTTGTGTGTAATTGGAGCAAATTTGTCATAAGTGATCCGGTGTTTCGATTCTGGCAGTATATCTTGAGTCAGAGGAGAGACCTATGTGAGTGTGTGCTTCATTGGGAAAAGGGAACTGAGATCCGGTTGCGTTATGTTTCGCTGTCTGTTCAATCTCTACATGGTTGGAGTGTGTTGGGTCGAAAGTTGGCAGTTCAGTAGTTACTGTGTGATGATGATACTGAACTGGTGGCCGATTCAGATGAGAAATTCATGTTCACGAGTGTTACTGTAGGCTGTTGTCGGTTTAGATAGTGTGTGAGAGAATGAAAGCTGCGAGTTAATGTGACGAAGACTGAACAAGTGGAGACAGGTGAAATGTAGATTGAACGAAGGGTGTAACGTGTTGGGTGCATTGAAGAGTGGCATTAGCTTTAAGACCTTGAGAGATGAAGCAATGAGTAGTTGTCCAACCTTTGGTCTACAGGACTGTGACAAGGGAGAGTGAAATCGAAAGAGAAAATAAGTTTGAATGTTTTTAAGAAGAAAGGCTTGAAAGGTATGGCCGGAGTGAAGCGGAGGGACACAATCAATAGAGACGTTGATAGGAGAACAATGAAGTGGTTGTAAAAGCTGAAAGATAAAATAGATCCACGTGTTCAGGACCTGGTTTGCTCACTTTGGGAGGTTTGATAAAGTTAGATTGGTTGAAGATTGCTTGAGACGAGTGTAAGATGCGGCTTGCAGTAGGTCTCCCATATTTTGAGGCTTTTCATTTGCGCTTGTATCGGCCGGTATCTGTCTCTGCAAGCCATTTGAGCATAACTTCATGTGCCAACGAATACTACATATTTCTTTATAAAGCCGCTGTAAGTCACTTTAGAGACACCATTGGAAATTTTCGTGTAGGGACCCTAGAATACTCTATATCCGTCGAAAGGTTGTCTTGTTTAATTCATCATGAGCATCGTATTTCATATGATTGATCATGTTTTATATGAGTGATCATCAATAATTCAATGTATTTATATATTTTTTTTAGTCACAGTAATACGCCTAGCGTTACTTATGTGCAGCTCAGTTCGTATCATCTATAAACGGATGCGGAGTAGGATGTAACTACAGTGCGGATATCAAATATAGACGGATGATCTGCGTACGTGGAAATCTTCCCGATCACTTTCTCAATGGATTCCGTTGATAATGATATCAAAATCAATAAGGCTTTAGTCGAATCTCCGTCATCATCCCACCGTCCATCAAAATGATCTGGCCATGCAGGGCTGCCGTAAGGTAACAGTGATACCGTGGCATTCACCTGCTGTCTAGGCCCGTGTAGGGGCAGGGTGCGGTGGAAATTAATTAAATTCGCTTAGTATTGCAGGGTTTCATTTCATTGGGTAGTTAGGGTGTACACATTTAACGTCAGATTTCAATAGAGAAAGAGCTGTTGCTCAAAATAATAACGTACTCTGGGTTTGTTTCATTAGTTGGGATGGAGCACTGTGAGTTGACATAAACAGTGGATGATATTTCTATATTATAGATTTTCATTCAAATTTACACGTCCATGTTTAACGTATCAGCGCTGCTTTTTTGGGTCAAAATTCGTCGCATTCTTAAAATTGGGCGAGCATTACAGGAAGTGTTATTTATTGTTAACAAGTTGCGTCCATCACTCGACTTCATTGATTGAGTGTTCAATAATTGCAGATCTACACAGAGAACCTACTCGGTGACAGAACCAATATTTTTTTGGCGGCCGCGGAACATTAACTTTAAATTATGAATATTATTTTTCAATTATTAATCAACGGAATGAGAAGCCCCGGGTCCCCAGTTTACCATGCTTTCTCATTTATACTTGCCAAGGAGCTCCTTTCAGGACTTGCCCTCTGGTTGTTGTTGTTGTTGCTGAATTCCAACTCACCTTGCGGTTGGGGAGCCACAGCCAGCGCAAAACCCGAGGCTTGGGAACCCACCGACGTGTGTGTGTGTGTGTTGGGAGTGCTACAGCTGGTGACAGGCCCTATATTAGGCCTGTACCCCAGAGGTAGTTGATGCTGTCGCGCGGGCGCTCCCATAGATCACGCACTGACGTGATGTTGTTATGGAGCCTGCCAGGTGCGATGGTTGGGCACGACGTCATGACGTGTTCGACCGAATCGGGTGAACTCCGACACCGCAAGAAGAAATCGGAAGGGACATTTCTCAGTCTATACTGGTATGCCTATTGGCCCGTGTGATGACCGCACCGCAGCCTCGACAGGTGGACCCAGTCACCCCTGGGCAGCCCCAACTCCTCAACGTCAACTCCAGGCCGGTGGCTCTGCATGATCGTGTTGACTCTGTGTTCATCTAATGTATGAGCTGTGAAGTGTGTGTGTGTATATGTTTGTGCATAGATGTCTTATATGTAGGTTCAGAGATGGTTGCATAAAGGGAACCGAAGTGTGTTGCCGGTGTTTTATGTAGGTGTCGGTTGGTTGGACGAGGGTTAAGTAGGTTGTGGCTGGAGAGTGCCAGGTCTGAGATCTTGTTGAAGAATTGGGTCCCTCTCGTATCAAGATGATGCTTGAGAGGGAGAACCTTGAATTCTTCAGGCAAGTGTGGAAAGGAAATAGTCTGTGTGCAGCCCGTTGCAATGCGCAAGGCCGTGTTCTGTATCCTTTGCAGGAGTTAATATGTGTGAATGCAAGGTCCAAGGACCAAGCGGTGTTTGCATAGGAGATAACGGGCCTGATAAATTCTTTGTATAGTGTTGTAATTGATTCCTTGGAGCGACCGTATGAGGTTGTAGTGAGTACCCGAGACACGTTCAGTCTAGGTCTTGTTTTGGTGCCAATGTTGGATGTGTAAGGTTTAAATATCGTCCCCGTGTCATAAGTTACTCCAAGGATGGTTGTAGGGGGATGTGGGAAATGGGGGTGTTGTTGAGCGTGACGTGGGGGTGGATGCGGAGTTGAGTATATGTCAGCAAAATGCAAATGTGAATGAATAAGATAGGGCTTAATTAGCGATAGGGCAGGTGCTGACCGAAGTCAGAGGCGCGAGGCCGGATGTGGGTCGGAGTCACTGATAAGCCTAACGGAAGGCGTGACTGGGTGGAAGGGGTCGGGTGGCTGTCGGCCCCATCCTTTCGAATATACATTGGCAAGGTTAATGACATGAACATCTTCCATTTTATTGTATTTTGATGTTTATTGTATTTATATATGTTTTTTTTCTTTAGATGGTTGTATTGGGGGTATAATTGGTCACTTACTGTTGCTCGTTATATATATATTCGGTTCTGGTAGGAATATTGCTATGACACATTTCTGTAGGGGTGGAGGTGTAGGAGTCCCCTACGCAAAAAAGTTGGATGCGCTCCTGGAAAATAAGGTGAGATTGCCCAAATCTGTAATTTGAAATTTATTTTTTCCATGAATGATTTGTCATCATTTTTTTATGTTTTGAGTG
>SDVV010041497.1:0-10431 GCA_016164225.1 Gammarus roeselii | reverse complement strand
ATATGTACATACCTCTGAGAAAATGATGTTGGCAGAACCAACATCATACCGAAGCAAAATGATAGATTACAAATAGACACCCAAACAAAAATGATTGACGTGTTTCCGAATTACCGCAGCAATAACGTAAATATTGCCCGTCGCGCGTTATTTAACGCATTATATTGAATGCAGTTTAATCTAATCAATGAGAACAAACAAACAAGAGACTCACCTGCGCTCACACTTTCTCTAATACACTGAACCTTTAATTAAGATAATGTGTGGCCTATCACCGCTTATGCAAATAGTTTGAAGATGCCACGCTCATTACTCTAGCCAACGAAATTAATATGCACGCTTTGATATCATGCATACAGGTACAGACACCAGCCCGAATCCCCCCGATGAGCAGTGGCCGACGGCAACGCGTACCTCACACTCCTCTCATGTACTCACACAATACCGAACCTCAACTTTTTTAACGCTGAAGTGTTCGGCCAGTTTCCGGCAAACACTCACATCGGGTTAGGCGTGGTGTCCAAGGAAAGTGTCAGCAGTAGGGCTCGACAGTTTTAGTTGGATTTCACCTGCCACGCTAAAATTACCTGAGCATCTTCACTCACGTCCAACTTTTCAACAAGACACCAAGGAAGGGAAAACACCAGAACTCGTCCATTCACAACCGTTCTCCACTCACGCCCATCCATTGCACGCTCTCTCGCCACCTCCAAACTGATGTCTCTCCTCCCCAAAGCCTGTTCCCCATCATTCATCCACCCAAACTTCGGTTTACCTCTAGGTAAGCGTCCACTCAACTCCGTTTCATTCATCACCATTTTCACCAATCTCCCATCATCCGTCCTCACCAAATGCCAGAACTACCACAAAACTCTGCCATCTATTTTTTTCACCCTCCTGGTTCGCATTCGCACGTCATCACTAATTCCATCCTTCAGTGTCGGTCAGGCCATACCTCTTAGTCACTTCATCTCAGGGTTGTATGAGGGACGCATACATTCTCATACTATGTTCTTTTTGATTCTATACCCAATGTCCTACAACTTATTACCTTCTTTGGTGCACCCAACACTTTACACCTTTCCTTCACTCGCGACTTCACCTCAGTTTCCACTGCAAATTCAGTCATCTCTAAATGAGAGCCCAAATACTTGAAACACTGAACTTCCTCCAATAACTCTCTTATTAGGAGGACACTGATTCCGCTCACGTCGTCATTCCACGAACATCTAATTACTTCACTTTTGCCCACATTAACTCGCCGTTTCCTTCTCTCTCACTTTCTACCAAGCTCCGACACTTTCTCGCACTACTCCTCCTCCAAATCGGCCGCCAGTGCCGTATCATCCGCAAACAGTAACTGACTCATCAGCCCTCTCAATCCATTTAGTCCAATAGCAGCGCTATGTCTCGATATACGTAAAATAAAGATAAATTCAAAACTTATGTGAGCATAACCTCGTTTGCGTATGGCATGTCGCATGCATTCGACGCCGTAACTTGTCAAACTTAGTTTGCAATGTTTTCTTTTGTATACATTTCGAAGTGTTAAAATGGGACGTTCTGCATCGATACGTGGTGACTAAACCGTACTCGGCCATCTTAGATCTTCCTTGAAGAAAATAAATAGTTGATAATGTGTCTTGAATATGTTGACATACCATTATCACACTATCATTCCGCTACCTACCTAAATGCAGACGTTTTCTTACTGAGCATCTTGTAGCGTCAGACTATATCGACTGACTGAATTGTTGATATTGATTCAGTAACCTAATCTTGATCAAGTTAATTTTTTTCATATCCGCAGACGGGCGTGAAAACATATTTGTGTGGTCTTAGATTTCAACTTTCACTGCAACCTCATTCAAACAAAATATGTTCAAACTTTAGGCTAACATCGACATCACCCAACCCTTCATGCACCATCCGATCAGGCTAACATCAGTGTGTCTGTGTTGACCCAAAAAGAAACTATTTTCAAGATGACTTGAGAGCATGATTGTCTTGCATTTTTCAAGATGGATTGGTCAGCTTAAACTTCATCTATCCTACACCTCCTTTCTGTTGTGGAGAGGTCAATCAATTTCTCGTTAGATGCTTTTCCCTACACTCTACCGGTCGAATGTCACGACCATTAAAGTCCCAGGGAAACTGCAAAATGGCGCATTGGCAGAATAACACTTAAATTCAAATAGCAATTGATTTTTTAACAAAGAATAAAATCCCCATGAGATGATTTAAAGGAGAATAGTGAATGCAAGCTGAGAAACATTAAATTTTGTTGTCATTATTAAGAATTATGATGCACGTATTAATCATGCATCGATGGATTGATGATAACTACCGAGGCGCCTAAAGTTAGTGTGCCTCAACAAATTGAGCTCAGAGTTCACTGTTACCGAACTCAACTTCATCAGTACTCCTCGCTATTACTGCGGTCGATACTCATATATACTCAATATTACTTATATAACGTGTGGAGGCAAGCGGAACTTGAACGTATTCAGTATGGGTATCCGCAGGTGTTTCTGTCAGAGTAAATATAACATGATATTTCAACACTGCACGTCAAGTTGATGATGCTGGCGGTCTTTGTTAAAGGGTCTTTAGTATTTCCTTTCGTGGGGTGTGCTCCTGCGTGACCTATGTGTGGCAACGGTCTTTGTGTTATTTCTGTGTACTGTGCACCCCATGTTTTATCTGAGTTACATAATGAGGTATCATTGCGAGCCACATGTGTGACTTTATAGAAGTAAGTCAATCGACCGTCCAGGCGAAACAACAATCAGGCCCCATGTTGTTCTTCCTCCATATTTTACTCGGATGACTAAGTCTGCACAACCCAACAACATTTTGTCATTAAGCGAAGCTTATTCAGTAGTTAGATAGAGTTTGAATAAAAATTAATCTATGAACTTTCTTTGAGAGGGCTTACGTAAGTCCCTACTGAGCAGTCGAGTAACAAATAACCTAGATCATCAGCTACAGATGCAGAGCCGAGTTGATGCCCAAAAGCAGCCAGCAACACACACTCCTCTCATGCACTCACGCACATACCAACTCTTAGCCTTTAGCGATTAGAGGTTCTGCCTGGATCCCGCAACACACACTCCTCTCATGCACTCACGCACATACCAACTCTTAGCCTTTAGCGATTAGAGGTTCTGCCTGGATCCCGCAACACACACTCCTCTCATGCACTCACGCACATACCAACTCTTAGCCTTTAGCGATTAGAGGTTATGACAGGATCCCGCAACACACACTTTAGGTCAGGAGTGGGTCCGATGTAAGTGTCAGCAGCAAGTCCAACAGCTTTCACTAGTTTACCCCCAGCAGCGTCATAATTGCCGGCCCCTCCATCCCGTTTTCCAATCAAGACTGCGTCAAAGCATACTTTCACAATCATTCTCAATTCACGTCAATCTCTTACACGCTCTATCGGTACCTACACACCAGTGTTTCTTCTTCCTAAGGCCCACTTCACGCCATGCAGTCACCCAAACTTTGGTCTTCCTCTACTTCTACGCCCACTCACCTGCGCTCTCACAACCCTTTCACCAATCTCCGATCATCCATCCTCCTGTCCAAACCACCTCAAAACAAGGGAATCTAGTCTACCCTCCAACATCCCCTCCATCCCGTTTTAATTCGAACAACGTCATTATGGATTCGTTCCCACAGCTTTACTATGGCCGTGCCCCACAAAACATTTAATCTCGAAAAAATTCAACCTTCTCCTCTCTCCTTCACTCGGGCCGAGTCACAGCCTCGAAGAGCAACGTTCAAGAGAACTGACCTCTTATACCGTCCGCACACAATGTTCAAAGTCCCGAAAGTCTTAGGACTTTTGAACGAGGAGGCGTGACTCATCGTTCAAAAATCTTGAGGCTTTTGGGACTTTGAACATCGTATGCGGATGCTTTTACAGCCCTCAAGTCGCTTCCATACCCAATGTTCTATATTATATAACTGTCTCCAGTGCAGCCAGCTCCTTACTCTAGATCTCACTTCCTTTTTCACTAGTCCAGTCTTTTCCACACGAGCCATTAGATATTTAAAACTTTTTACTTTCTCAATAACTCTTCAATTAGACGAACTCAGATTTCCCTTTTGTCGTCCATTCTCGAACATGCTCTTACATCACGTTTACCTGCATTAACATACAACAACCATCTCCAACAAACTTTACAGTACGCCAACCTAGCCTACACAACTCCCCCTTCGAATTTGCCACCAGTGTTCGAAAGCATAAACTGATGCAACTGACAACACAACTCGACCTATTCGTTGCAAACCACTCTAAACCTCGACACAATAAACTCACAATCACCTCCCTGACTTCTATATCCATGTAGAGTTGTACAGTCAGGAAGTCCTAACGCAACCTCGTCTAAGTCCCCTTACGCTATTTAGAACCAAGCCTCACCACGCTACCAGCTCCGACAGTCGCTCTGCCACCAAGATCTACCAGCTCTGCCAGTCGCTCTGCCACCAAGATAAAAACTCCAGACCGCTCATACCAAATTTCAGTTCAGCACCCTCCACACGAACGCAACACTATTCACAACGCCCCACTGTCGACCCTACCGTAGACCTTTTCCAGATCACTGAAAACCCTGAACACACCTCATCTCTAAGCAAGGGCATGTCTCACTTCGAGAATTTGATCTGTACACCCTCTACTAATCCTAAAGCCACTCTGTCTTACGACGATTGCTCCATCCGTACTGTCTATAATCCTCTTGATTAGCACTCTCCCGTGCCACTCACTCCCCACAAACAACAATCTGATACCTCTAAAGTTGCTGCATTCATTTATTTTTCCTTTGCTCCCCTGCACCGGAAAAATGAAGGTATTACGCTTCAAAATTGGCACTGTACCTGACACAAAGCACTCAGTAGCAGTTCCATGAAGACAAGGGACTTTCCTTCGACTGCCTCATGCCCAGCTTCCTTGATAATTCCTTACAACAATTTTTGCTACCAAATATGAATTTGTGCACCACCAACCACTGCAACTCTCTCATGTGGTGGCAGCATCAACATTCAACAGCTCTTAAAAACACTCACCCCATTTCTTCCGTACATAACCACTCTTCAGCACCAACCAGCCGCAATACTTTTTCACAGCCTCCTCCTTCCCTGTCCCTTCCTTCCTCACCTTCTTCACCTTCTCCAAACCATCTTCTTTTATGCCTCAAAAATCGAACAAAATCGCCTTCCCAACCGAGAATCAGCATTCTTCTTCGCTCTCCTGACCCCAGGCTGCACTTTTTGTATCTTTTCTCTATAGTTGCTATAGGTTGTTACCATCCTTGCCTGCAACCAATTCTCCAAAGCTCTTCTCTTCTGCACCACAGCCATTCAACCTCATCGTCCCACCACCCGCAACCCTTCCTCCTACACCCGCCCTCACGGCGCCCATCACACACATTTATCGATCGTCTCAACACCGCATCTATGAACGTCTCAAATTTTCCCTCGACATTCACAGGCCTTGGCCTCAAATTATTTCATATTCCTCTTAGAACGCCTGCTGGAACTAAAACATTATAAATAAAAAGATTTTGTTTACTAGTACAGTGCTTATTACCATACTTTCTCGCAAACATTCATTCCCTACATTATTTCGTGTGTTAATCAAGAATCAGTAGAGTTTCATGGAGTTTATGTCAGAAGAGTTATCCTAATGTGACCGAGACGATAAATTGCATTTGGTTTATTGATAGATGCCTGTCAAATACTAGAATATCCTAAAATGCGTTCGGTTCCACCATCACTAACTGAATTCCATTATTAATTTGTTTGTGAACGGAAGTCAAAACATCACAGACGATCTTTATCAAAAACTTCCCCAGTGATAGTAAAGTTATATTTAAAAAATCGGTCAATTATTTTTAATCTACTACAAAGCAGCCTGAGAGCAATCGGTTTCAGTTAACCTCCGATCAACTACTGCATCGCATATTCGAACTGAGTTAAATATGTAAACCAGCCTTCGTTTAACAGGTTTCTATGAAGCTAGTAGCATAAAACAGAATTAGTATGTAGTCCAGGCACTCTCTGAAGGAGGTTAAGTACTATTTGACAAAACTGACACTTCAGAGAAACAAATTACTATTATGCTCTGTTGGGATTACTCTGGTATTCAGCATAGCAATTGCTCAACCCGAGAAATTTCAATTAACACAGTGTAGCCTCTGTTTGTAAATGATCAGCCAGTGGCTGCCACCCAATCACACACAAGACCATGGATTTATATCTAGGAATCGGTTCACTACTCCATGCATTGTATTTCATCATGTTCACCGCCCTTCGCAGCCACTAGAGGCGCCACTAAGAATTTTTTTCAAAGAAAATACCGTAGGGAATGTCCTTGGACATCTTCTGAGTTTCTGTAATAGTTTTCTGGTGAACGAATACCTAGTCAAATGAGCAGAGGCCGGTGCAAAAAATGACCATCTTTCGGGCATATCTGAGTCTTGGTAACAATGATGTCTTTGCTTACACAGTATCCCTCACAGGCGCAGCTGCAGGGGGGGGCTTTAGCCCCCACCGCCATAACAGCCGCTCCCAGACAGCCAGCCCACGCAACAGCGCCGACAGCAGCCGTCGGATGCTGTTGCGGCAGCTCGTAACACCATCGATAACGGCCCAGCGAGCACCCAGCTTCGACGAGTTGCTGCAGCTGCGGTCACAAGCATCGCGCTGCTCGGTGGTTAGTACTTTGAGTACTCATGCAACATGAGACCAAATAAGAGATGTATTTCTGTGTTACGAGGCAAAGAACAGAATGCAAAAAATTTATCTAACTTATTAGGAACCAAGAAAAAATTTATTCTTCAATAGGACTACGCTCGCTCTTGACTTTTCATTCTGTGTATCGGATTATTAATAATTGAAGAAATTCATTGCCAATTTCAGTCCAGCATGGAAATATCTTAGATGTATATTATCAATATAATTTGTGTTAAATTCATGATGGGAGCCTCGTGATACAATGTGCATAAGTAACCAGTTAACCAAGTCTTATGATTCCTGCCCAATATAGACATCATGAAGGTGCGAGATGCTGCAGTACAGCCACATGCCTAGGGTTGCGAGATGCTGCCAAACAGCCCATGTCACATATCTAGGGTTGAGAGATGCCGCAATACAGCCCCATGTTAAGGGTTGCAAAATGCTGCAATACAGCCACATGACTAGAGTTTCGAGATGCCACAATAGAGCAACATATTTAGGGTTGTGAAATGCAGCAGATGCGAGATGAAAAAAAAAGCTGCAATAGTGGCGGGATGCAAAAGATGCGGCAATACTGCATCATGTCTATGATGCTATTTTTTTTTTTATTCTGCAATACAGCTACATGTCTAGGGTTGCGAGATGCTACAATGCGGCGACATGTCTAAGGTTGTGAGATGCTGCAATACAGCCTCATGTCTGGGGTAGAGAGATGCTGCAATACAGCTACATGTCCAAGGTTGCAAGATGCTGCAATACAGCCACATGTCTAGGGGCGTTTTTTTCTGTTAAATATATGAAGAAAAAAATTCTTCAGGGACGTTTTTCACCTTCTCTTTTCCGGGTCCTCCAGTTTGAATCCTATCATAGCTCAATGGTTTAGTTGAGATTATGTTTCACATGGGGTTTCAGCCAAAACATAGGTTGCAATGGGAAATATTTAGTTTGTAGATAATTTCCTGAGCTAATTTAGGAACTCAATCTGTAACAAAACGTCCCATGTCACCCTGTTTTTCTTGATCTGGGGTATATATGTTGCCACTGAGGGAGATTTTCTTGACCGCAAGCTCGAGTTGCAAAGTTGTTGGACAATAAACTGTCTTGCAACAGCAGCCGACACAGGCAGGATAAAGGTTGTTTTGTCTCATACTAGCTGGATTGAACTCATAGCAAATTTTGCATGAATTTTGAAGAAAATAATTTGTTTAGTCGTATGATATTCAAGCCCAAAATTACTTCTGGCAATTTTAGCGTGCATCCGTCCGTCCGCCCGTTGAATGGCACTTACACCTCCATTTAAAATGTACTCCATGGTTTCATCAATGGTGCATTGATCTTGAATTTTAATAGGTCCTAACATAATAAAACAATAACACGAAGAAATACATGGCAATTTTTTTTCAAAAAAATTCAGAATTCATGCTCTGATTTCGTAGCTCACGCGATACTTCAACGTGGTAAAGCTTTGTGGCGAATTTGACAGTTTTGTCTTGGAAAGATGTAGATACGCTGTAAGATATTCCTGTACATAATTTCCACAATCGTAAAAATATTATGAAATTTTTTATTGATGATATAATTTATCATTAGAAGAGACTGCTCAGTCACGAGCTCGTGATTGAGGATGCACGTTCAGCCTAGCATTTTGGTCCTCAAAATGCCTCCATCAGGGTATATTTTTCTTGTGTCATTCACGTTGCACAGGAAAAAATGTGTGCGTGAAAGTAGCACACATATCCGGTACACGTTATAATTGTATCAAGGTTAGGGGTATTAAATTTCGAGAAAACTCTAGATAAAAATCGAGTAGCATCTCAAATTATCAAATCCAAAATGTGATAATATGAACCACACTTCTTCCATCGTTCTTGAATTTTCATGATATCGTCATGTTGAGCATATCTAATTTATTTTATCTGAAATATGGCATTCTAAATCTTATATGCATATTTTATTTGCCAGGTTTAAGTCATAAGTAAAAAACTATTCAGCCAATTAAAATATTATTACAAAAATCTTTTTTTAAATACGAATGGGTAAGTCTGATGGCTTGATCTTCAAACTCTGGAAGTTAATTTATGAACAATTTTTTTTTTTCAATATTCCATAGGACGTGTATCTCTGATTCACCAGCTCTGTGTTTATTTACATATGAAAGTATAATATAAGTTTATTTGTGCAGTTTGTTATTGATTTTTTCAGAGCAGCAATATATTTTATTCAAGAAATAAATATAATCTTGCTTCAAGTTGTGTTATATCCTGTAAAAACCGGTTCGATCGAAAATAATTGTTTTTTTTTCAGGTTGCAGTCATACATGATGTAAGGTTGTAGCATTTTAACAAGGCTCGAAGTACGTTTCTGAAATATAGCCTAATACAAGCATTTTTTCGTGCAAAATCATCCATTGATGTAGTGTTTGCAAATTAAAAACTGCTTCGAAGTTACAAGGTAGTATAAAAACGAACAAGTATGTAGCAATATTGACCAACGATCACCATACTGACCAAGTCTAGTTATCTGATGGCAATGAAGCAATATTGACCAACGATCACCATACTGGCCAAGTCTAGTTATCTGATGGCAATGAAGCATCATTGACCAACGATCACCATACTGACCAAGTCTATTCTCTGATGGCAATGAAGCAATATTGACCAACGATCACCATACTGACCAAGACTAGTTCTCTGATAGCAATGAAGCAATATTGACCAACGATCACCATACTGACCAAGACTAGTTCTCTGATGGCAATGAAGCAATATTGACCAACGATCACCATACTGACCAAGACTAGTTCTCTGATGGCAATGTTCTGCATCTGTTGACTTTGTTTCAGGTCAGCGAAGATTTTTCACGCCTTCGCGACTTGGATGAAGATTCGCCCCGAGTGAAGGTATGCTAAACAGTCGTATTATTTTCGAAATTTAAAATACATCGTTTCAATCCGCTTTAACATGTCGTTGAATCGCATCATTCTAATTCACTTACATCTTATTACTTAACACATAATTATTTAGCCTCTATCTTTTGAATCCTAATTAAGTACAATAAGAATAATGATTCAATTCTGTTTTAAATCTTACTACACAGGTCTGACTTAAATCCAAGCTAATCAAGATATTAAGTGAACATTCAACTTGAACTTGCAAGATGTTCAAAAGCTCCTCTCACCTCTTTCTAGGTGGTGTTGGATACTATTGGCACTCAGTTTGATATTTCAGCGAGGGCAGAACAATGACCCAAAAATTTCTTGCCTCTGGCACGACCATAAAACATCCCCAGGTGGTACATGCTCTATGAAGTCCTCCCTGATCCTCCTCGAGACTTTACTGGATGTGACGTTAACCTCATCCCCAGGTGGTACATGCTCTATGAAGTCCTCCCTGATCCTCCTCGAGACTTTACTAGATGTGACGTTATCCCCATCCACAGGTGGTACATGCTCTGTGAAGTCCTCCCTGATCCTCCGCGAGACTTTACTAGGTGTGACGTTAACCCCATCCCCAGGTGGTACATGCTCTGTGAAGTCCTCCCTGATCTACCTCAAGACTTTACTAGATGTGACGTTAACCCCATCCCCAGGTGGTACATGCTCTGTGAAGTCCTCCCTGATCCTCCTCGAGACTTTACTAGATGTGACGTTAACCCCATCCCCAGGTGGTACATGCTCTGTGAAGT
>SDVV010041496.1:0-10431 GCA_016164225.1 Gammarus roeselii | reverse complement strand
CATGTTAATGACAAACACGTTGACAAGTAGGCTTCTATAAGGCGGCCGATTCGTGGCGACTAAAATAAAATCTTTCTTCGTTTGAAACCGCATCAAAAGCAAGTAATACAAATTATACAGTATCAGTAAAATTCCGTGGCTTTCCACAGTCGTCCAATTTTTCTGTTTGCATAATAGAATGATGTGTTCTGCATGAACAGTAACTTTTCTTCTCGATTTCACTTGTTACACCAAAAATGTGTGTGATCCCTCAAACTGCCATTAGTTCTGAATTTGGTGGAAACGGCTAAAAACGAATAAATAGATTCATGTGTCATTGGTAAATATTTACCAACAAAATTGCGGTATCGTGAAAATATTAACTGGCACATTGATAGCCGCTGTAACTTTATATATTACCTAGACCTACGACCACTTCAAAATTTGAACACCTCTTCGCTATTTGATAACTGCTTTGGGTCATGGCCAGTAAAACACAGAGCGTTCGTAGAAGTGGTTACTTTTCAACGGATGTATTCGCTGCATCGATGCCTGATGAAGCTATATTACTTTAACTACTCAACATTTGCAGACAATTGACAATATAGGTAACGAATTAATATTAGAATAAGTTGTATAGCCTCGTTGCTTACACCAGGGGAACAAGTGTATCTACGCGAAAAAGTGTCCCGGAAGTTGTCCTGTAAGTTGGGAGGTGTTCGTCGTTCTAAATTGATTTTAAAATAGAACGTTTGCTAAGTAAAGTGTACGTTGAAGGGTAACGGGTAATTGTATCAACATTCAGGCATCGAAAGTTATAATCTTGCTTCAAATTGATGTCATCACGTTCATTTAACGATTTTGAAATTCTTTTGTGATCATCTGCGTATTATTTTGTGTTTCAACGTACCCGAGGACTTTGAAATGCAAGGTACTGCTGGATGAGAGCTTTTTCTAATCGAGAATTTTTGTTGTGTGAAGTAAAACCATCGTCATAAAAGACTATTTTGTATTAACTATACAGAAACAAGTCAGCCTCTCCGAATAAATAAACAATTCATTACTGTGGTCAATGCGGATCATTCTGGTACATAGCTCTGTCAAATAAACAGGCTGCCCCAGGAGATTAGTTTAGTAAAGTGGAAGCAACTTCGATTGGAAGGGAATGGGCTAATATATTTTAAGCGCACACTACAAAACATGTAGCTCGCTCACACATTTCTAAATTATCAATCATTGGCCGCCAGTTTTACCCTCAGTGCTTTTGGAAACAATAGCATGATATTGAATAACCGGACTGAACGAAAAAATCCAAAAATTTCGATCGACGTGCAACATCAAAATAGACATGTCTATTCCATGATGTCGAGCAACGAGTTGCAAGAAAAAAAAACATATTTTCCATGACACACGCCCTTCAGTTACGGGTTTAACGAAGATATACGTGTAAACTTGAAAGATATTTTAATGAAAAATCATTGACAAACAAAAAATTGTGTATTAAGACTCAATTTGCATCATGAATTCGAATAAAGAACGATCGAATAGTAGGTAATCAAACAACCGAAATTATTCAATAGCATGTATTCAAATATTTTCAGGCAAAGATCAGCTTGTCAATAAAATTATTGTAAAGTGAATCAGAGAAGCCAAGAATAAAAAAAAATCGAACGAAAAAAACAAGTTGTGAATATTTAAGAACATTCTGAAACGATGGATGAAACCCGTCAGTTTCAATTACTACATTTGATCGTTGGACACATCTGCTTTTTAAATTTACGAATCAATTATTATTGTCCTCTCCAGGAAATACTCAATCTCTTTCATCTCGCTTTGCTGTCAATAAATTATTTTGTTTTCATCACATCGCTGACATAAAGTAGAATTCTAGGATTCTAGCCCAATGATGTGAATCCAAATTGATAAGATCAATAATACAAGTAAATCAGTCATCCAATTCCGCAGGTCACCTTTCGTGAATTCCGAAGGCCATACACTGGAAAAGTTTAGTTAGCTTCGAGAGAAGCCTCCACGATTCGTACCGTCGCTACCTGACAGTTCCCTACTTGTAGCAAACCAATTGTAAAAATCCCGAGCTACTATTATTTAACCGTTAGATTTTTGAATCATATATCGGCTGGTTGACTTTAAGATTTACAAAAGTTTCAAAATTATATCACACAACTTGACGAGTTGAGTTGGGAATATTTTGTACTCGACTCGACAATGCTTGATAATTATACCCTACCACATGCACAAGACTATCATCTAACTTGAGTTTAGTTGAGGGTGGGTCATTGAACAGATTATATGCCAAAAATTTTTTGGACAGCGGACCAAAGGTCCATTCACCACGACGTCAAGCACTAACGAGTCGGTTTCGCGCTAACACTGCCGAGACCCCCTAAGGAAAAGAAAGAGGATGTTAATATTTCGAGACCATTTATATTTTTCATTCATTATTGAACAGGTAAACCTGTTGACTTCTTGATTTTGTGCACGGGATGTCGTATAATAATGATGAGTTCAATCTGAATTATAATAACAAATCATAACTAACTTTCATTTTTTGAATTATTTTTGTACGTCAACGGACGAAGAAAAAACACACAAACATGTGACCAGTGAATTATTTGTGAAGTGATTTACGCAATATCGAACGTACATATCAAAATACATCTCTATTATACTCCTATGTGATGTAATTTCCTTATATCGAATGTGATATCAATAATTAGATACAGATCGCTAATTTGTTTTTTTAGCTACCGAGTATGACTCCTAACGAGTTTTTCCGGGCCGTTACAACATCAGGGTCCTCCAACTGCACTCAGAGAGTCCTTATCGAGGAGTTAACGGTATGTTTGAAACAAGACGAAATTAAATGCCGACGACAGGGTCAGGAGCTTTAGCGCGATCGTGAACTACGAGCCAGTGGCGACTGCGTTTCGTGAACAGCCCCATCAATGAACGAGAACTCGCAGGCGGCAGCAGTCGTGGGCGCTATCTTTATTTTAATGTTATGCCTCTCTCCGACTTTAAACATTCCGGGCTACTGTGCGTAGAAAAAGAAATTTATCGAGCGGATAGAGCAGATCCAACGAACAGGTAAAATAATGGTGCTGAAGCTTACACTCATCTCATCTACACACACACATCCAAAACATAGCCTTGACTCCCTAGAGGGTGCGGCCAGAAGCCAACAACATATACACCGGGTCATGAGTGAGGTCAGAGATCAGTAGTAGCAGCAGGAACCGACAGTTTTCACAGGTTTATCTTGCTGCGAAATAACTACCGAGCCTCCCCACACCATCGTTCATCTATTTTCTCACCGAGTTAACCCAGGGTGGGGAAGCGCATCAGAGTCATGACTTATCCGTTCACAATCATTTACCACCCAGGCCTATCCAATGCAAGCTCTCTGGCTACCTCCTTTTTGTCTCGGAAAAACGTGGATTAAATTGAGCACAAGGTATTATTCATGCAAATTTACTCTCCCCGGTTACTCACTATTCCACATAGATAGACAAAGCCGAGAGGGCAGAGGAGTGCCGTTACTCGTAAAGAACACTCTGCAAATATTAGAAGTCAAACAGCAGACACGACATAGTATCAATCAAAGTAGTCGGTAAACGTATAAAATGACAAATCACTCTCGTCTTCCGTCCCCCAATAAGCAAGGTTGCAGATGATATCGATTTCTACAACCCCCTCGTCGATGTCGTCACTCTCACAACAGAGTATTGTGCTAGGAGACTTCAATATCCCTGACATTGATTGGGAAACGAACGAATGCACTGCCATCGGCCGACGTCGGATTGATTTTGCAGGCAATGACCCAAGCGGTCATGACACCTACAAAGGGAGCAATATTCTTGATCTCCTATTTAGTGCGAGCGACTCTCATGTCACGAACATCGAAGTGGGCGAAGTATGAGTTGACAACGTCAACAAACTGCAAAAAAGTCCCTAGCTTTAGATTATGTAATTTTGATGGCTTAAGAGAGTCAATAGCGTTTGCAATAATAACCCTCGGTTAAGATGTCAACCAATAGCTTAACAATTGATTGACTGCACTTAAAAATGTTGAGTAGGAGCACATTCTTCGCAAAAACAAGCTAACATCATGTGGGATGGGAATTACAGCACCTTCAGTCATGAAAGAAAACAAAGCACTCAACATAACAGAAACATCCACACGACGACGTAGCAAAAAATGAATACAACATCAGCAGAACAGATCTACTGTAAATAGGGTCCAGAAAAGTACGAAGAAAAATGTGAAAATGAAATTGCCGCTGATGCCAAACCTAATCCGAAACCATTTTTTATTTATGTTGCGAGCAAAAAAATTTAAGATCTGTAATTGGTCTTCTCATGAACGATGATGGTGACCTAGAAACGGACGACACCAAAATGAGTGCCCTGCCTAATGAATATTTTTGCTCTGTATTATTTACGTTAGAGAAACAGGATATTCCTAATCCTGAGAATATCATAGCGGGAAGACGAATTGAAGCCCTAAGTACAGTAAACTTTTCCCCCGCCGAAGTTATTAAAAATATGGATAAATTGACCACAAAATCGCCAGGTCCAGACCAAGTTCATCCCAGAATTCTAAAAGAGACTTGAAACGAAATCACCGAACATTTATCGAACATTTTCACCCAATCTCTCACAAATAGCACCTGCTCCTCTAAATGGAAAGAGGCCAGTGTTCCCCAATTGTTAAATAAGGGGACAAAAAATGTCTTGGATATTACCGTCCAATTAGTCTCATCTCAGTCATTGGCAAATTGATGAAAAGTTTGATAACCGATATAATTCCAGAATTCTATGAATCAAACAAATTGATTGGCCACTCTCAGCATAGCTTTAGACACAACCGTTCCTGTCTAACGAAGCTGCTGCTTTTTTCAAGGATATTTTTGAAATCTACGACAGAAAATCTCCATGAGATATCATTTACCTTGACTTTCAGAAGGCCATTGATAAAGTCCCCCACAAGCGCCTAGTTAGTAAATTGCACAGCATCGGTATTCGAGGCGAGCTTAACAACTGGATAAAATGCTGGCTTACGGACAGACGGCAGCGAGTTGGGGTAATTTTACAAGTGGGGTGTCTCAAGGATCCGTACTAGATCCAGTTCTCTTTATAATATTCATTAACAATCCCGATAGCAACGTACTCTCAAACATCAGCAAGTTTGCAGACGATACTATGTAGGAGGAAAAGTGCAAACCAAACGAGAGTGTCAGCAAATCCAACCAGACTTGAACAAAATTGTTTATTGGTCTGGAAAGAGGGAAATGAAATTTAATGTAGACAAATGTAAAGTTATGCACACAGGTCCTCATAACCTCAAACACGAATATTCAATGTCCGGAAAGAAATTAATTCCCGTCACCGAAGAGAGAGATTCAGGTGTCCTCGTTAGTAATGATTTGAAAAACAGCAAGCAATGTAAAGATGCTGCCAGGAAAGGCAACAAAATGCTTAGTATGATATCCCGCACTATCTCGTAAAAAAACACACAGTATGCTCATGTTATACAATGCGTTTGTTTGACCGCATCTCGAGTATTCCGTTCATTTCTGGTCTCCATATCTTAGAATAGACGTTAGTAGATAAGAGAAAGTTCATAGTAGAGCTACCAAACTCATCCCCTCACTGCGGAATAAATTGTACTTTATTCGCTTGAGAAACGCCGAGTCAGAGGCGACATGATCGAAGTGTGGAAGATTATGAATTATGAGGAAAACGTCCACCGAGCCAACCTTTTCAGTCATGATACAAATGGAGTGACTAGGGAAAACGGATTCAAAGTCGTTGGGAAACGTTTTTCACTCGACATCACGCTCAATTCCTTCACGTATAGAGTTGTCGAAGAATGGAACAAACTTCCAGCAGAAGTGGTAAACATCAAAACAATCGTAACGTTTAAGTCGCGGCTAGATAAATTCTACATAAATCGTCGATAAACAGCTAAACCGTTCCCTTTCTTGATGATATATAAACAGAAATGGCACATGAAGCTCTCCTAGACGTTCTACTGCAGAACTAATATAGTATTTCTATCAAAAGGCCTCCTAGTTTGGGCCAATAGTCTTGTTGTTGTCTTCCTACACTCGTAAACACTTGTAAACACACAAGAGGTAGCAATATCATTGGCTTTCTATTTAGTGGCAGCGACTATATTGTCATAAACGTTGAAGTGGGCGAGTCACTCGGAACTAACGACCATAACTGCATCCGTTTATCAACCGAATTCTAGTTGTAAGCGTTAGAAGATAGCGATGAAGGCCCCAAACATATATTTCTAACATTGATAGCTTTGTTGTATTTGTATTTGTATTTCCTTCCATGTTCCACCGGAGTCCCAACGCGAAGTTATTGCAGACTCCTCAGTACGGCGGTAACATTGATAGCTTAAGAGAGTCAATAGCGTCAGCAAATATAACCATCAGACGTGCCGTCAATCAATCGGTTAACAGGTTTTCAACAACACTTGCAAATATTTACCTTGGTCATATCCCGCGCAAAAACAGGTGATCAACAGTCAATCAGAGTAATCACAGTACTCGAAAGGTGAACTGCAGCATCTTCAGTCGCAAAATGAAGCAAAACATTCGTCACGAAAACAGCAAAACAGTAGAAAAAGAACTTAAAACCAGCAGCAGAACTCTTCAGAGGATCCTGTGAGCAAAAATTGAAATTAAGAAAAATTAGTTGCTGCGATCGCCACAAATGATCCGAAACATTTTTTTTACTGTGTTTCAAGCGAAAAAAAATAAGACCTGTAATAGGACCTCTTGAGAACGATAGTGGTGAGCTAGCGACAGACGACACTAAAATCAGTGACCAATGAACTCAATATTTTCATTCTGTTTTTCGTTGGAGAATACGGATATTTATAATCCTAAGACTATCACAACGGAAATGCAAATTGAACTAGTCAGCAGAGTAAATTTTCTTCTGCTGAAGTTAAAAAGTCAATAAATGCAGAACAAGTTCTTCCCAGAATACTGGAGGAGACTATGAACGGAATCACCGATCCTCAAGCAGCATTTTTCTCACAATTTCTCACGAAAGGCACTCTCTCACATCAATGAAAATAAGTCAACATTACTACAATTTATAAAAATAAGAAGCAGTAGCACGGCAGTTGCCGACCAATTAGTCTGTCTCACTTTAGTCATATGCAAATTGATGGAAAAGTGGTTACGTGTAAAACTATAGAATATTTAGAAACGAACAGGTTTATTTAGACCCAGCATGGCTTAGACACAATCGCTCCTCTCTCACAAACCTGCTGCATTTTAAATAATTATATTAAAAGTCACGACGTGAGTTGTGCAATCGATATTAGATTCTTTGATTTCCATAACGCTTTTGCTTGATAAAGCGCCTCACAAACGCTTCGGTACCAAATTGCCCAGCATCGGTATTTGAGGCGAACTGAATCACTGGCAGCCAGCAGAGAATGGTACTTAACAGAGATTCCTCTTCTAGACACTATTGTAACGAGGGTCGTACCACAATTGGATTAGTTTGCGGCCCGCGGTTCTCTTTGTAATATTCATAAACAATCTTCATGAAATCATGTTTTCCAACATGAACAAGTTTGGAGACTATACTACGGTAGGAGGAAAGTGCAAATAGAATTTAAATGTTAGCAGATCGAATTAGACATTTTAAAAAGTGTTGATTGGTCAGAAACGTAATGAAGGAAATGTAATGTCAACGAATGTAAAGTTATGCACAGAGGTCATCACAACCCCAAGCACGAATATTCCATGTCCGTAATGGAATTGATTCATGTTACCGAACAAAGTGATCTAGGTGTCATCATTGTTAACGAATAAAGAGCAGCAAACAATCTGATGATGCTACTACCTAGAAGTGAATTATATAATTTATATGAACGCCCCGCTCTCTCGTACACGAGCAAACCCGGTAGTCTTAAGTTGTACAAGACATTTATTAGACCGCATATCATGTATTCGGTCCGTTATTGGTCTTCATATCATAAAAAATCGAAATAAATAAATTTTAAAAAATTCAACGTTGAGGTGCCAAACTTATTCATTCGCTGTTCAGTAAATCGTACGCAGTCTGACGTCGCGAACTCAACCCTTCTTCACCTTTTACTCTAGATGCGTACGGACTGACTAGAATTGTTGGATACAAAATCGTTGGATACAAAACGCGTAGCTTCTTTCCGTATAGAAATGTCGAGGAATGGAACAATCTTCCGAAGGAAGTGGGAAACAGTGATCGAATTGAAACGTTCAAGTTACGGTTTGACACATTCGAATGAAATCGCCGCTAGATATTGCTTCCGGGTGTAACACGCTTCAGAAGCAATCTCCTGCATTTGTACCAGCATTTAGTAAAGAAACACTATTAGAAAAACACGGTGAACAAGGCGCCCAATACTGATACCAAGTCATTGCCAAACAGTGCCCGGCAATGCTCGGCTCGGTAGGGGTTTAGTGAGGAATGAGACTGAGGTTATCTCAAATCAACAACGTGGGTCGGCCACTTTTTACACATGTTTCGATTTGAGTAGTTTTGAGTATCTTCATCAGATAATAGTTGCTGCACAACCTTTCCATTTCTTGATCCTTTAAAATAAAAATTACACAGCCACATGATGCTCTCTTTGACGCCTGCTGTAGGCTTTTTTCCCTTGTAAACACTTGTGAACTCTGCCCATTCTCTCGTGAAATCTCTAAACTTCGACCCAGTACACTCGTGTTCACCTTACTGATCACAACATCCATGTAAAAGTTTAAGTGCCAAGGAGTCATAACGCAACCTTGTCCTTCTCACTTCCACTGAGAACCAAGCACTCGCCTCGTAACCTACTCTGACACATGCTCTGCTGCCAATATAGAAACTCTGGATCGCTCTCAACTAATTTAAGTTTACTGCATACAAACGCAACCCCCTCCACAACGCCTCCCTTTGGACTCTATCGTAGTCCAATACAAATTAATAAAGACCCGGAACACATCTATTCTCTTCGTAGGGTACTTCTCACAGACTTGTGTCATCGCAAAAATCTGATAGCTGCACTGGTAAGAAGTTTTCATGCATTCTACATTTTATTTGACATAATAACGCCGACAATGTGAGGCATGTAGAAAAAGAAATGAAGAAAATAAAGGAAAATATTTTTTCAAACATAAACAGCATGGTATTATTTTTCCAGCATAAATCAGTAAATGAATGCACAAACAGTTACACTACGTATTATGATACAAAATGGACATCACATGAATAGATATCTAAATAGAAGTCATCAAAACATCTAATTGTCAAAATTGGGACCCGTGTATGAACGATAGCGAGTATCTGAATTAATGAATAAATGAATGATAATATACACAAGCGTAGGTAGTGGTATTACAATACATATATGTACAAAATAAATCTGAAATGAATCTGATGATTAGTTGAGACCAACAAAGCAGATTTTTCAACAAAATTGAAGGCATCACAACGTTTAACAACTGAGGGAATTGGACGTGTGTGAACGTTAAGATATTTTTAACTATTATAGCTAAGGGGAAGTGCAGCGTTCACCACATCTTGGAACTGAATAAATGGACCGTCAATGAACGGTGGCGTAAATCTAACTTTCCTAGCTGAACATGAGTACCAACCCCTCTTGAACATATCACGAGCAGAAGAGAACTAGAATAAATAACAATCTTTGTTCATACATAAAAACAGTATGGTATTATATAC
Source organism: Gammarus roeselii (assembly GCA_016164225.1). Lineage (NCBI taxonomy): Eukaryota > Metazoa > Arthropoda > Malacostraca > Amphipoda > Gammaridae > Gammarus > Gammarus roeselii. The sequence goes on along the minus strand of SDVV010041496.1, from coordinate 693 downwards.
AAACTTAAATCGTTACACAATTGTACTCAAATCCGATATACGTACAAAGATTCATAATGAAATTGAATCATGTTGAATACCATAATACAGTTTACCACAACGTGTTTTATGGTAATAAAATGGCCGTGTATGAACGAAAGCGTGCATAAAAAAAGACAGAAAAATCTGTATACATACACAAACGGTGTGACAATATTTTTAAATTCCAAATTTTTGCATGAATCTAGCTTGACACATGAATATAAAATACGTATAATTATATGTCACGACCATCAAATCAGATTTAGTAACCCTTATAGGGTTCATTACAAACATCTGATGAGAAAATGGGACCGAGTAGGAACGGTGATGTGCATCTCACTTCCATAGCTGAACATGGGAATGTTATTCGTTACAGCACAACTATCCTATACTTAGGTATGCGCAATTAGCCCAGAAATGGGTATGATGATCTAGTAAGCCTATCAGAGCAGATTGAGTGACCTTGTAGAGTTCATAACAAAGTGAAACTGAGTGAATGGAACCGATTTTGAACGGTAACAGCATCTTGCTTCCATAGCTGTACATAAGTGCATGCGCAGCCCGTCTGGAGCGTGGCACTACCCAATTGAAAATTATTGGAGGAGCATGGTAGTTGTTCTTCGGGACACGGTAGTAGCCAGTGTCGGATCACCAGTGTCACACCGGTGAATC
>SDVV010041495.1:0-10431 GCA_016164225.1 Gammarus roeselii | reverse complement strand
GGCAGGGGTGGGCTTGATTTCTATATCAGGCTTACTGGCAAGGGTGTGCTCAATTGTATCTCTGGGTTACGGGCAGAGGTGTGCTCAATGCTATCACTGGCTGCCTGGCAAGTGTGTGCTCAATGCTATATCTGGCTTACTGGCAGGGGTGTGCTCGAAGCTTACTCTGGCTCACGGCAATGGAGGGCTCAATGCTATCTCTGGCTCACTGGCAGGGGTGCACTCAATGTTATTTCAGGCTTACGGGCAGGAGTGTGCTCATATCTATCTCTGGCTTGCTGGTAGTGGTGTGTTCAGTGCTATCTCTGGCATTCTGGCAAAGGGAATGCTCAATGCTATCTCTGACTTACTGGCAGGGGTGTGCTCAATGCTATATCTGGCTGGCTGGCAGGGGTGTGCTCAATGCTATCTCTAGCTTACTGGCAGGGGTTTGCTCAATGCTATCTCTGGCTTACTGGAAGGGGTGTGCTAAATGCTATCTTTGGCTTACTGACAGGAGTGGGCTGCTATCACTGGCTTACTGGCAGGGGTTTGCTTAATTCTAGCTCTCGCTTACTTGCAGGAGTGTGCAAAATGTTATCTCTGGCTTACTGGTAGGAGTGTGCTCAATGCTATCTCTGACTTACTAGCAGGGTTGTGCTCAATGCTATCTCTGGCTTACTGGCAGCGGTTGATCGTTGTTATCTCTGGCTTACTCGCAGAGGTGTGCTCAATGCTATCCATAGCTTAATAAGAGGGTGCGCTCAATGCTATCACTGGCTTACTGCCAAGTGTGTGCTCAATGCTGTCTCTGGTTTACTGGCAGGGGTGTGTTCAATGCTATCTCTGTAATACTGGCAGAGGTGTGCTCAACGCTATTTCTGGCTTACTGGCAGGCGTATGTTCAATGCTATTTCTGGCTAACTGGCAGGGGTGTGCTCAATGCTATCTCAGGATTACTGGCAGGAGTTTGTTAAATGCTGTATCTGGCTTAATGGCAGGGGTGTTTAATACTATATCTGGCTTACTTGCAGGGGTGTGCAAATGTTATCTCTGGCTTACTGGCAGTTGTGGGCTCAACGCTAGCTCAGGTTTACTGGCAGGAGTTTGCAAAATGCCATCGCTGACTTACTGGCAGGGATGTGCTCAATGCTATCTCGGTCATACTGGCAGGGGTGTGCTCAAAGCTATTTCTGGCTAACTGGAAGGGGTATGTTCAATTCTATCTCTGGCTTACTGGCAGGGTGTGCGCGAAGCTATTTCTTGCTCAGTGGTAGGGGTGTGCTCAATTCTATCTCTAGCTTACTGGCAGGGGTTTGCTCAATCCTATCTCTGGCTTACCGGCAGGGGTGTGCTCAATGCAATCTCTGGCTTACTGACAGGGTTGGGCTTAATGCTATCTCTGGCTTGCAGGCAGGAGTGTGCTCAATGCTGTCTCTGACTTACTGGCAGTGTTGTGCTCAATGCTAACTTTGGCTTACGAGCAGAGGTGTGTTCAATGCATCTCTGGCTTAATGGCAGGGGTGTGCTCAATGCTATCTCTGGCACTGGCAGGGGTGCGCTGATTTCTATATCAGGCTTACTGGCAAGGGTGTGCTCAATTGTATCTCTGGGTTACGGGCAGAGGTGTGCTCAATGCTATCTCTGGCTCCCTGGCAAGTGTGTGCTCAATGCTATATCTGGCTTACTGGCAGGGGTGTGCTCGAAGCTTACTCTGGCTCACGGCAATGGAGGGCTCAATGCCATCTCTGGCTCACTGGCAGGGGTGCACTCAATGTTATTTCAGGCTTACGGGCAGGAGTGTTCTCATATCTATCTCTGGCTTGCTGGTAGTGGTGTGTTCAGTGCTATCTCTGGCATTCTGGCAAAGGGAATGTTCAATGCTATCTCTGGCTTACTGACAAGGGTGTGCTCGATGCTATCTCTGGCTCATTGGCAAGAGTAAACTCAATACCATATCTGCCTTACGGGCAGGGGTGTGCTCAATACTATCTCTGACTTACCGGAAGAGGTGTTTTCAACATTATCTCTGGGTTACTGGCAGGGGTGTGCTCAATGCTATCTCTGGCTTACGGGCATGGAGTGCTCAATTCTATCTTTGGCTTATGTGCAGTGATGTGCTCAATACTATCTCTGGTTTATTGGCAGGTGTTTGATCAATGCTATCTCTGGCTTACTGGTCGTGGTGTGCTTTATGCTATCTCTGGCTTCTTGGCAGGGGTGTTCTGAATGTTATCTTTGGCGTACTGGCAAGGGTGTGCTCAATGCTATATCTGGCTTACTGGCAGGGGTGTGCTCAATGCTATCTCTGGCTGACTGGCAGATGTGTTATAATGGTATCTCTGGCTTACTGGTAGGGGTGTACTGAATGCTATAACTGGCTTACTGGCAGGTGTGTGCTCAATGCTACCTCTGGCTTACTGGCAGGGGTGTATCCAATGCAATCTCTGGCTTACTGACCGGGGTCTATTCAATGCTATCTCTGGCTTACTGGCAGGGGTGTGCCAAATGCTATTTCTGGCTTAGGGACAGGAGTGGGCTGCTATCTCAGGCTTACTGGCAGGGGTTTGCTTAATGCTAGCTCTCGCTTACTTGCAGGAGGGTGCTCAATATTATCTCTGGCTTACTGGCAGGAGTGTGTTCAATGCTATCTCTGACTTACTGGCAGGGTTGTGCTCAATGCTATCTCTGGCTTACTGGCAGCGGTTGCTCGACGCTATCTCTGGCTTACCCGCAGGGGTGTGCTCAATGCTATCCATGGCTTACTAACAGGGTGTGCTCAATGCTATCTCTGGCTGACTGGCAAGTGTGTGCTCAATGCTATATCTGGCTTACTAGCAGAGGTGTGCCCGAAGCTTACTCTGGCTTACGGGCAATGGAGGGCTCAATGCTATCTCTGGCTCACTGCCAGGGGTGCACTCAATGTTATCTCAGGCTTACGGGCAGGAGTGTTCTCATATCTATCTCTGGCTTGCTGGTAGTGGTATGCTCAATGCTATCTCTGGCTTACGGTCAGCGATGTTCTCAATGATATTTATGGTTTATTGGTAGAGGTGTGCTCAGTGCTATCTCTGGACTTTTGGCAGGGGTATGCTCAATGCTATTTCTGGCTTACTGACAAGGGTGTGCTCAATGCTATCTCTGGCTTTTAGGCAAGGGTGTGCTCATTGCCATCTATGCCTTACGGGCAGGGGTGTGCTCAATGCTATCTCTGACCTACCGGATGAGGTGTTTATAATGTTATCTCTGGCTTACTGGCAGGGGTGTGCTCAATGCTATCTCTGGCTTATTGGCAGGTGTTTGATCAATGTTATCTCTGGCGCACTGTGAGGGGTGTGTTCAATGCTATCTCCGGCTTACTGTTAGGGTTGTGCTCGACGCTATCTCTGGCTTACTGGTAGAGGTGTGCTCTAGGCTATATCTGGCTTTTTGGCAGGGGTGTTCTGAATGTTATCTTTGGCTTATTGGCAAGGGCGTGCTCAATGCTATATCTGGCTTACTTTCAGGCGTGTGCTCAATGCTATCTCTGGCTGACTGGCAGAGGTGTTATAATGCTATCTCTGGCTTACTGGTAGGGGTGTGCTGAATGCTATAACTGGCTTACTGGCAGGAGTGTGCTCAATGCTACCTCTGGCTTACTGGCAGGAGTGTGTCCAATGCAATCTCTGGCTTACTGACCGGGGTTTGTTCCATGCTATCTCTGGCTTAAGGCAGGGGTGTGCTCAATGCTATCTCTGACTTACTGGCAGGGGTGTGCTGAATGCTATCTCTAGCTGGCTGGCAGGGGTGTGCTGAATGCTATCTCTAGCTTACTGGCAGAGGTTTGCTCAACGCTATCTCTGGCTTACTGGCAGGGGTGTTCCAATTGCTATATCTGGCTTACTGACAGGAGTGAGCTGCTATCTCTGGCTTACTGGCAGGGCTTTGCTTAATGCTAAATCTCGCTTACTTGCAGGAGTGTGCTCAATGTTATCTCTGGCTTACTGGCAGGAGTGTGCTCAAAGCTATCTCAGACATACTGGCAGGGTTGTGCTCAATGCTATCTCTGGCTTACTGGCAGCGGTTGTTCGATGCTATCTCTTTCTTACTCGCAGGGGTGCGCTCAATGATATCTGTGGCCCACTAACAGGGGTGTACTCAATGCTAACCCTGATTTACTGGCAGGGTGTGTTCAATGCAATATCTGGCTTACTGTCAGGGATGTGCTCAATGCTTACTCTGGCTTATGGGTAAGGGAGTGCTCGATGCTATCTCTGGCTGACTGGCAAGTGTGTACTCAATGCTATATTTGGCTTACTGGCAGAGGTGTGCCCGAAGCTTACTCTGGCTTACGGGCAATGGAGGGCTCAATGCTATCTCTGGCTCACTGCCAGGGGTGCACTCAATGTTATCTCAGGCTTACGGGCAGGAGTGTTCTCATATCTTTCTCTGGCTTGCTGGTAGTGGTATGCTCAATGCTATCTCTGGCTTACGGTCAGCGATGTTCTCAATGATATTTATGGTTTATTGGTAGAGGTGTGCTCAGTGCTATCTCTGGCCTTTTGGCAGGGGTGTGCTCAATGCTATCTCTGACTTACTGGCAGGGGTGTGCTCAATGCTATCTCTAGCTGGCTGGCAGGGGTGTGCTGAATGCTATCTCTAGCTTACTGGCAGAGGTTTGCTCAAATTTATCTCTGGCTTACTGGCAGGGGTGTTCCAATTGCTATATCTGGCTTACTGACAGGAGTGAGCTGCTATCTCTGGCTTACTGGCAGGGCTTTGCTTAATGCTAAATCTCGCTTACTTGCAGGAGTGTGCTCAATGTTATCTCTGGCTTACTGGCAGGAGTGTGCTCAAAGCTATCTCTGACATACTGGCAGGGTTGTGCTCAATGCTATCTCTGGCTTACTGGCAGCGGTTGTTCGATGCTATCTCTTTCTTACTCGCAGGGGTGCGCTCAATGATATCTGTGGCCCACTAACAGGGGTGTGCTCAATGCTAACCCTGGTTTACTGGCAGGGTGTGTTCAATGCAATATCTGGCTTACGGTCAGGGATGTGCTCAATGCTTACTCTGGCTTATGGGTAATGGAGTGCTCGATGCTATCTCTGGCTCACTGGCAGTGGCGTACTCAATGTTATCTCTGACTTGCTGGCAGAGAGTGCTCAATGCTTTCTTTGACATACTGGCAGGGTGTGCTCAATGCTATCTCTGGCCTTCTGGCAGGGGTGTGTTCAATGCTATTTCTGGCTCAATGACAGGGGTGTATTCAATGTTATCTCTGGCTTATTGGCATGGGTGTGCTCAATGCTATCTCTGGCTTACTCTCAGGAGTGTACTCAATGCTATCTCTGGCCTACTGGCAGGGTTGTGCTCAATGATATCTCAGGCTTACTGGCAGGGGTGTTCTCAATGCTATCTCTGGCTTGTTGGTAGGGGTGTGTTTAATGCTATCTCAGGCTTACTAGAAGGAGAATGTTCAATGCTATATCTGGCTTAATGGCGGGTGTGGGTTCAATGCAATATCTGACTTACTGGCAAGGGTGTGCAAATGTTTTCTCTGGTTTACTGGCAGTTGTAGGCTCAATGCTAGCTCAAGCTTATTGGCAGGAGTGTGCTCAATTCTATCTCTGACTTACTGGCAGGGTTGTGCACAATGCTATCTCTGGCATAATGGCAGGGATATGTTCAATGCAATCTCTAGCTCACTGGCAGGGGTGTGCTCAATGATATCTCTGGGACTGACAGGGGTGTGTTGAATTCAATATCTGGCTTACTGGCAGGGATATGCTCAATGCTATCTCTGGCTTACGGGCAATGAGGTTCTCAATGCTATATCTGGCTTACTGCCAGGGGTGTGCTCAATGCTGACTCTGGCTTACGGGCAGAGGTGTGCTCAAAGCTATCTCTGGCTTGCTGGTAGTGGTGTGCTCAATGCTATCTCTGGCTCTCTGGCAGGGGTATACTCAATGCTATTTCTGGCTTACTGGCAAGGGTGTGCTCAATGCTATCTCTGGCATACTGGCAAGGGTGTGCTCAATGTTATATCTCGCTTATTGGCAAGGGTGTGCTCAATGCTATCTTTGGCTGACGGGCAGGGGTGTGTACAATGCTATTTTTGACCTACTGGCAGGGGTGTTTTCAATGTAATCTCTGGCTTTCTGACAGGAGTGTGTGCAATGCTATCTCTGGCATACCGGCAGGGGTGTGCTCAAAGTTATATTTGGCTTATTGGAAAGGGTGTGCTTAATGCTATCTCTGCCTGACGGGCAGGGATGTGCTCAATGCTATCTCTGCCTTATTGGCAGGTGTTTGCTCAATGCTATCTCTGGCTTACTGGTAGGGGTGTGTTCAATTTTATCTCTGGCTTACTGGTAGGGGTGTGCTTGACGCTATCTCTGTCTTACTGGCAGGGGTGTGCTCAATGCTATCCTATTCTGGCTTACGGGCAGGTGTGTGCTCAATGCAATCTCTGGCTTACTGGCAATGGTGAACTCAATGCCATCTATGGCTTACGGGCAGGGCTGTGCTCAATGCTATCTCCGGCTTTTAGTCAGGGGTGTTCTGAATGTTATCTCTGGTTTACTGGCAAGTTTGTGCTCGATGCTATATCTCTCTTACTGGCAGGGGTGTGCTGAATGCTATCATTGGCTGACATGCAAGGGTGTTATATTGCTATCTCTGGCTTACTGGTGGGGGTGTGTTGAATAATATAACTGGCTTACTGGCAGGGGTGTGCTCAATGCTACCTCTGGCTTACTGGCAGGGGTGTGTTCAATGCAATCTCTGGCTTACCGACCGGGGTTTGTTCAATGCTATCTCTGCTTACTGGCAGGGGTGTGCTCAATGCTATCTCTGACTTACTGGCTGGGGTGTACTCATAACTATTTCAAGATTACTGTCAGGGGTTTGCTCGATGCTATCTCTGGCTTACTGGCAGGGGTGGGCTCAATGCTATCTCTGGCTTACTGACAGGGTTGGGCTCAATTCTATCTCTGGCTTACTGGCAGGGGTGTGGTCAATGCTATCTCTGGCCTACTGGCAGGGGTGTGCTCAATGCTATCGCTGGCTTACTGGCAGGGGTGTGCTCAATGCTATCTCTGGCTTGCTGGCAGGGGTGTGCTCAATGTTATCTCAGGCTTACTGGCAGGAGTGTGTTCAATGTTATATCTGGCTTAATAGGAGGGGTGTGATCAATGCTAAATTTGACTTACTGACGGGGGTGTGCAAATGTTATCTCTGGCTTACTGGCAGATGTGGGCTCAAGGCAGCTCAGGCTTACGGGCAGGAGTGTGCTCAATACTATCTCTGGCTTACTGGCAGGGGTGTGCTCAATGGTATCTCTGGGTTACGGGCAGAGGTGTGATCAATGCTATCTCTGGCTGACTGGCAACTGTCTGCTCAATGCTACTTCTGGCTAACTGGCAGGGGTATTCTCAATGTTATCTCTGGCTCACTGGCAGGGGTGAAATCAATGCTGTCTCTGGCGTACATGCAGGGGTACGCTTAATGCAATCTCTGTCTTACTGGTAGGGTGTGCTCAATGCTATCTCTGGCTTACTGGCAGGGGTGTGCTCAATGCTATATCTGGCTTACTAACAGGGTTGGGCTCAATGCTATCTCTGGCTTACTGGAAGGGGTGTGCTCAATGCTATCTCTGGCCTACTGCCAGGGGTGATCTCAATGCTATCTCTTGCTCACAGGCAGGGGTTTGCTATTTCTAACTTACTGACAGGGGTGTGCTCAATGCTAATTTGGCTTGCTAGCAGGGGTGTGTTCAATGCTATCAAAGGCTTAGTGGCAGAAGTGTGTTCAATGCTATATCTGACTCAATGGCAGGGGTGTGTTCAATGCTATATCTGACTTACTGGCAGGGGTGGGCATATGTTATCTCTGGCTTACTGGCAGTTTTGGGCTCAATGCTAGCTCAGGCTCACCGGCAGGAGTGTTCTCAATGCTATTTCTGGCTTACTGGCAGGGGTTTGCTCAATGCTTTCTTTGGCTTCCTGGCAGGGGTGTGCTTAAAGCCATCTCAGGCTCACTGACAGGGGTGTGATCAATGCTACCTTTGGCTTACTGGCAGGGGTGTGTTTTACTCCATCTCTGGCTTACTGGCAGGGGTGTGCTTAATGCTATCTCTGGCTTACTGGCAGAAGTGAGCTCAATGCCATTTCTGGCTTACTTTCAGGGATGTGCTCAAGGCCATCCCTGGCTTACTGGCAGGAGTGTGCTCAATGCTATCTCTGGCTTATTGGCAGGAGTGTGCTCAATTATATCTCTGACTTTCTGGCAGGGTTGTGCTCAATGCTATCTCTGGCTTACTCGCAGGGGTGTGTTCAATGCAATCTCTGGCTTACTAGTAGAAGTGTTCTTAATGCTATCTCTGGCACTGGCAGGGGTGTGCTGAATTCAATATCTGGCTTACTGCCATGGGTGTGCTCAATGGTATCTCTGGGTTACGGGCAGAGGTGTGATCAATGCTATCTCTGGCTGACTGGCAACTGTCTGCTCAATGCTACTTCTGGCTTACTGGCAGGGGTGTGTTCAATGTTATCTCTGGCTTACTGTTAGGGTGCGCTCAATGATATCTGTGGCTTACTCTCAGAAGTGTGCTCAAGGCTATTTCTGGCTTACTGGCAGGGATGTGTTCAATGCATCTCTGGCTTAATGGCAGTGGTGTGCTCAATGCTATCTCTGGCTCACTGGCAGGGGTGTACTTAATGTTATCTCTGGCTCACGGGCAGGGTGTGTTCAATGCTATCTCTGGCTTGCTAGTAGTGGTGTGCTCAATGCTATCTCTGGCTCACGGGCAGGGATGTACTCAATGCTATCTCTGACTTACTGGCAGGGAGTGTTCAATGCTATCTTTGGCTTACTGGCAGGGGTATGCTCAATACTCTCTCTGGCCTACTGGAATGGGTGCCCTCAATGCTATCTCTGGCTTGCTGGCAGGAGTGTGCTCAATGCTATCTCTCGCTTGCTGGCAGGGGTGTGCTCAATGCTATCTCAGGCTTACTGGCAGGAGTGTGTTCAATGTTATATCTGTCCTTATTGCAGGGTGTGTTCAGTGTTATATCTGGCTTACTGGCAGGGGTATGCATATGTTATCTCTGGCTTACTGGCAGTTGTGGGCTCAATGCTAGCTCAGGCTTACTGGCAGGAGTGTGCTCAATGCAATCTCTGGCTTATTGGCAGGGGCGGGCTCAATGCCATCTCTGTCGTACTGGCAGGGGTGTGCTCAATGCTATTTCTGGCTTACTGGCAGGGGTACGTTCAATGCTATCTATGAATTACTGGCAGGGGTGTGCTCAAAGCTATCTCGTTCTCACTGGCAGGAGTGTGATCAATGCTACCACTGGCTTACTGGCAGGTGTGTGTTCAATGCTATCTCTGGCTTACTGGCAGGAGTATGCTCAATGCCATCTCTGACTTACTGACAAAGTTGTGCTCAATGCAATCTTTGTATTACTGGCAGGGTGTGTTCAATGCATCTCTGGCTCAATGTCAGTGGTGTGCTCAATGCTATCTCTGGCACTGGCAGGGGTGGGCTGAATTCTATAACTGGCTTACTGGCAGGGGTGTGCTCAATTGTATCTCTGGGTTACGGGCAGAGGTGTGCTCAATGCTATCTCTGGCTGACTTGCGAGTGTGTGATCAATGCTATATCTGGCTTCCTGGCAGGGGTTTGCTCGAAGCTTACTCTGGCTTACGGGCAATGGAGGGCTCGCACTGGCAAGGGTGCACTCAATGTTATCTCAGGCTTACGGGCAGGAGTGTGCTCATATCTATCTCTGGCTTACGGGCAGCGATGTACTCAATGCTATTTTTGGTTTATTGGTAGAGGTGTGCTCAGTGCTATCTCTGGCATTCTGGCAGGGGTATGCTCAATGCTATCTCTGGTTTACTGACAAGGGTGTGCTCAATGCTATCTCTGGCTTATTAGCAAGGGTGTGCTCATTGCCATCTCTGCCTTACGGGCAGGGGTGTGCTTAATGCTATCTCTGACCTACCGGAAGAGGTGTTTTCAATTTTATATCTGGCTTACTGGCAGGGGTGTGCTCAAGGCTATCTCTGGCTTACGCGCATGGGAGTGCTCAAATCTATCTTTAGCTTATGTTCAGTGATGTGTTCAATGCTATCTCTTTCTTATTGGCAGGTGTTTGATCAATGATATCTCTGGCTTACAGTGAGGGGTGTGTTCAATGCTATGTCTGGCTTACTGGTAGGGTTGTGCTCGACGCTATCTCTGGCTTACTGGTAGAGGTATGCTCTATGCTATCTCTGGCTTTTTGGCAGGGGGGTTTTGAATGGTATCTTTGGTTTAATGGCAAGGGTGTGCTCAATGCTATATCTGGCTTACTGGCAGGGGTGTGCTCAATGCTATCTCTGGCTGACTGGCAGAGGTGTTATAATGCTATCTCTGGCTTACTGGTAGGGGTGTGCTCAATGCTATCTCTGGCTTGCTGGCAGGGG
>SDVV010041494.1:0-10431 GCA_016164225.1 Gammarus roeselii | reverse complement strand
CCGGCCCTAACCAGATGCCTATCACTATAGTGTCATGAAGCTGCCTAGCCCGGCCCTAATCAGATGCAAGACGCGCTGTCGCGAGTACCACCACTGATGAAGACTGTGCCATCAATTTGAGGGCTCATGCATTTTGAATCCATCTTGTAGTTCCCAAAAGTGTTGTTGTCATGATAAAACACGAATTTTCCCATCTCCTATAATTTTCATAGTCTTTAAAGTGATGAATGTAAATTTTTGGTGATTATAACTTTTTTCTTATAAATGGTCACTCTATATCAGATTGTCAGTGTTTGAAATACTCAAGTCAATCACTCGATCATCGATTTCGTGGGAGACTGCATCTGTGGCCACGACTTAATGTTGCATTCTCATCCCTGAATTCTGAGGACTATATTTGGCATAATAATTGTGGCAAAATACTGCATCACATTTGTAGGCGGTTGGAATCAGTTTATCCAATGTGTTGGTTCATTGATTTTCCATTAGGATATTAACGTAACTAATCAACTACAAGGAACATCTATACAATCCTCTTGCATAATTTGATTCTATTGTTTTCAGTCTGATCTTTGAATAAATTTGCTTGAAAATTGGAATTGAAATTAACCATCTAGAACTGTTATAGGGGTATGAAAGTATCCCAATGAAATGCTAACATACTCAACCATAAATGGACGTAAGTCGGTCACACCATTCGTACGAGTAGCAGCATATACTGTGTCTGTACAGACCGTGATTGATAATAAGGACCAAAAGATTTAACTATCTCGAACGGAGATAGTTCTAAAAAAAGCTAAACAAACTTTGAACAGAAGTGAAAACATGTTGAAGCTTCAGCCAACCAAAATCATTATCAGTGGCAGCTGATCATGAACTTCAATTATATTCCAATTCTACAATTATCATAAACCGATTTCAAGGTCATGTTATGAGCTGTTTTTTTATGTTACATTACCCCCATTCTTAGCCCTGTCCCGCTGGTAAATATTTCGACGTTGGTGTTCCTAACCCCAGCAGACAACATTGGCCACAGGATGGAAGCACACTTTTGCTGTTAGTTGGGCAGGACAACACAACTTCCGCTAGCTCTTCAGCAGTAGGAATGCAGTTCTTGGTGCAGCAATACCTTAAGATAACAGGGAGGAGGAAAAGGAACATCTGCAGATGAGTGCCTAATGTTGTTTTGTTTGAGCTCACACTTGTATCGAATACATGCATTTTTTTCTGAATAAATTGCAGAGAAATCATAAACACTATCGTGGTCAGGTCAGCCCATACAATGAGGAGTGTTTTTTCCGAACGTGATGATAAGGTTTATACCAATTCATTTGATGTAGAAATAATATTTCTAATTATAGCAGAGATCACAATGTGATTTTTTTCCAAAAATTGTATAAGTACATGCTGAATACTTCTTCTGTAAGCACAGCAGCCTAGATTTGTGTCCCAAACACTCCATTTTTTATTGGCATAAGTCATAAGCACTGTTCTCGTGTTGACACTGGAAGACAAATGAACCAGAAATGCGACTGAGGTTCAGAGCCTAACCTGATGCAGTCATGTTGAGCTCTCCCAATTCCAATATTTTGTGAGGCACGAAAAAAACACCATATAACCTGAAGAGTATTTATTGAACTGCCCAACTAAAACAAAATACTTGTTGATTCTTTCTAACAAAGAGTTAATCAATTTGACGCTTAATGAAGGCTACTGAAAAAGTTCCACTCGTGATAACCTGTTTCACGTATGAACCCTTGCTCTATGTGAGCTGATGACATATTTGCATATGTTCCTGCATATATTGGCTGGCAGATGGCGCTGGAGGTATTACAGCTAGCTTTGCCTCTCAAACATGATGTCTCCCTGTGTACTTAGCTCCAAACGCTGTAAATGACATTCGTGTTAGCTAGGCGTGCTTGTCAATTGTGTAGCAGCCGATAGACTATGGTTTGAACCTGTTTGAGTACCTATTAATAATGACAGTGCTATTGCGTGCTTCTGTTTGAAATATTATTCATTATAACATTAATATTTGTTTCATTATTAAACAGGAAGGGATTCGGACAATTAGTGTATTAGAATAACCTAGCTGGGCCAGTCCATCGGAGAGAAGGATACGTGGATATTTTTTGATGCCGAATGTGGGTACGAAACTGAATGTTTATAGCCGCTTATTTTGGTTGTGCGGATAATTAATGTCTTCTCAATGCAACTGTTGATTATAGATTGTCAGTGCATGAGCCAACTTGAGCTTTATGGTGACATGTTTTCAGATGACCTAATTGGCCGTAATTGAGTCGCAGAGGCATTACATTATCTTGTGAAACAATATCATCACATGATGGAGTGGAAAGGTGGGTTGAAAAGCAATGAGAACATCTTTTCCCAGCAACATTTGGAGAGTTTTGTTTTGGTTTATATTAAAATGAAAGACAATTTCATCGTCGCTGTTAAGATAACATTACAGTTTACTCCTGCAACTTGTGTATCGTGTGCTGATGGCAAATCCAAAAATATGAATTAGGTAAATTGTTCATGATAATAACACTAAGCCAACCATGCGGTGCTAATCAGAGCGCATTATTTACATGAAAGTGGGGCAAGTTGTACAAGCTGTGGCAATATTGCTTTCACGGCGGATATACCCAGTTTACGATTCAGTCACTGTATCTGCCTCAGGCGACATAACACTGTTTGTAGGTTATTAGAAACATCTAAATTACGCTAGCTGTGCTGCATGTATGCATCTGCAGGAGAAACCTTGACGCACTAAAGGAATACAATTTTTGTCGATGTACGAGTGTTCAGGGCATTGATTTGTGACGACGATGGTTCGGATGAGCCTTAAACCACACACTTCATGGGTAGAGCCCCACTGCTGCACACAATTTACGAATCAACGCATGTCGGATTGTTCCTTCTCTCAAACTGACAATGTTTTCCCCAGGGCAAATAAATCTAGAGGTAGAACCATTCCAATACGCAAATTTACTTATCGCTAGCAACAATTTTTACCTGGTGACCCTATACTGACCTGTGCCATGGCATCCCCATCACCGAGTTGTCCCTATATTGACCCTGTTTACTTAGATGATATCTGGTGATGACGTATACAGCAGCATGATACACATACATCGACAAGGAAATAAATGTTAACATATAACAAACAGCCAAACGCTGAGTTTTTCGGTTTGCTAAAATATTATGCGGGTAAACGCAACAGTATAAAAAATTGAAAGTGTCATTACAATTTGCTCAATTTCTGTCAGCTCACTGTTCCTATGCGTTCCACGTAAACATACACGACTTTTCCAGCGAGTCACTGTTAAATCTTGGTGTGAAGACCAAAGTTCAGGTTGGTATTTTTAGCGGGTAAGAAGAATAAGATTTAGTCGACCCAAAAACAAAAAGTGATCACACCAGATAAGTTATTATTATAATTTCACTCAATCAGCTATCCATGTCAATTGTTCTGACACCTTGCATTGAATGTTAAGCTGAATAGTTAATGCAATGGGCTGGATGTATCAGAGAAAAAAAAAATGACAAGAATAATAACTTCTTCACGCTGTAAGATATTTAAAATATTATCTGTATATGACGGGAAAAGATGTTCTATTGAAGTTCCTAAAACCCTCTGAACCTAAACATTGTCGTATTCCATGCGTTCTTTTTCTGATCAGAAGGGCTCCAAGACGCCAATTACACGGCACACAACGTTGGCGGTGGCAAATATCCAAGTACTGCAAATAGAGACTTTTTGTCACGATCAATATGCAAGGACGCCATTGAATGGAATCTATGATACGAGTAACAGCTGGTATTGGAGAATTTTAACTGTCTAATTCCACATTTCTATCAGGTCGTCAATATGCAGTTAAGAAGAGATCAGAAAGTTTGTATGGCCACGTCTTAAATCCTAAGTAATATATTGGAATAAGTTCAGTATAGTTTTTGTGCAACAATTTCCCGAAAGATCTGAGCTAAAAGAATAAATAATGTTGGAAATGTTTGTAAATTCAAATGAAATTGAACTATCCTCAGTCTCAACTAACATCACTGTCATCGGTAGATTTGTGAACCATGAAAACTAAACATCCACGGAGTTCAGCAAGTTCTCTAAGAAAAAATCTACGTTCGTCTGTTATGCGGAACGACGCGGAACTATCACTTTCGTCATTTCATCGGATCGTTCACGAAAAGTTGAATTTAAATCCTAACAGATGAAAATCACGGATGATCTCCTTGATGAAGATGTACCGCGGGTGTAAGATTTACTGAAGGGTTTTTTTAACAGCCAGAAACATTCGCTGACATGGAATTATTTATGAATGTCATTGTGAATTGACAAAATAGCTGTCATTATTCATCAAATTTTAAGCTTAAAAATTGTATAGAGGAAAGCTTTTGATCGGAAGGGGGTGTTTTCACGGTTTGCATATTCCTTAATGGTATAATAAAAGGTAAAGGTTACACAGAAATAATAGGAAGATATATATTTTCATAACGAAAATTTTACTATAGGGACTGATCTGACCAAATTTGGCGGCTGCAAGACGGAGCTTCAGCGCACAGAAGCCGCACCGTGAAATAATATCTACTTACACATTCCGACGGATAATAATTGAAATAGGCAATACAAATGAGTGGCCTCATATAAGTTCAGATTTGATTCTACGTGTTTTCTATTTGTGGGATCATCAGGAGGTAGGGTCTTCACAAACCCCTACCGATTCGAACGATTTGGAGAACCGACGTCAAACCAAAAATAAATTTATTAAAAGACAATCAAGTTCTACTTAAAAAAGTGCAGGCATCAACGCGAGATAGCGTCTATATTTGTTCCACGGTGAAGGCTATAGATTCTTAGAGGTTTTCACAAATATAAATATAAATATAAATATATTCAATTATTACTGTAGATCTATTCATCGTGCATTTATTACGTGTTTTTAGTTTAAATAATTTTAAGGGCTTGGGAATACAACTTCGCAAACAGCTTTTGATGGCACACACATAATGGCGTGAGGTCGCATTGTTTATGTTCAAATGCGGTTCGGTAGTTAAAGAAAAAATTCCAGCGATATATAAAATAAAGATTTTTAAAAGATATCAATTTTCGAAGAAGCTATTATATTTGTAAAATGGGTATGCTTTTCAAGGAACGTCCCGTACATTTCTAATTTATTAGCTAAATACCAAGTCGTCGACCTTTTTGTCTTTTGACAAAAGAGATTGAGCGGCTGACACGTCGTCTAGAGAGGGAGGCAGCGGCCATGGAATTAAAGTGTGTGTTGCAGGAGCAGGCCAGGGCATGCGTTGAGATGCTAAAGCGACCCCTAGGGAGTGGGGTAGCGTCCGTGGAGTTAGAATGTGTGTTGCCGGGGCAGGCCAGGGCATGCGTTGAGCTGCTGACGCGACGTCTAGAGAGTGGGGTAGCAGCCATAAAGTTAGAGTGTGTGTTGCAGGGGCAGGCCAGGGCATGCGTAAAGTTTGCATCACTTCGTGATGAGGATGTGCTCTTAGTTGGGGAAATGTGACTGTAAACTTGGTATGGATTGATGTGGGATTAATTATTTAATTCGCAATCAAACAAGAATATCTTGGAATGATGCCAGGAATAACACGGAGCTCGCTCGATTTCAGTTGTTGTGATCCACATTTATTCGGTTTTGCTTCCTTTGTCAACTTTGACGCCGGATGTAGTCATGTGTCCAATATTTGTTTGTAT
This sequence comes from Gammarus roeselii, assembly GCA_016164225.1. Classification (NCBI taxonomy): domain Eukaryota; kingdom Metazoa; phylum Arthropoda; class Malacostraca; order Amphipoda; family Gammaridae; genus Gammarus; species Gammarus roeselii. The sequence goes on along the minus strand of SDVV010041494.1, from coordinate 4,697 downwards.
TAAGGAAATTACACATTTTGCCACTTATGTGGGTGATACGAGAGTTATTTGAGTGAGTAACTTGTACAATCTGACAGGGACAGGGCATCGTCAAGCTCTTCATACAGCAAATATATAAAAAGATAACCACCCTCTCACTCTAACTATTTAATTTCCGAGCAAGAAACATACTTTTTATATACATTTTTTCGACCACTTAAGTTTTGCATTCAAGAATTTCTTCCATAAAAACAAATCCCGTTTCCGCACTTAACTGTTTTGTCACAAGTTGGAATATTGTGCGCGTTTGAATACGTTGTTACAGTGTTTTTTACCTGAAGTTTCCGCTACCACTTCGCCTTTAATTCGTGCGAACGCAGCCAATCGGTCAGCTAACGGATTACCAAGACCATTTGTGAAATAAGCAGTAGCAGTTGCTTTTCATATAAAAATAAATGTAATTTTATTCCTCAGTTTAGTGCCTACCACAGAGGCTGAGTAGCTTATAAGATATCTTTACTCAGCGGAGGGAAATTGGAATCCGATTGAAAGCGTTCCACTTGACAATCATATGCTGTAATAAGATACATCGAACGGCATAGTACATCATACCCATACTATGTGATATGAACGCAATGAACCTGGTTGGGGGAATAAAATTTGAACCTGTTGTAAAAGCTTTCCTTCAGAATCATCCCATGCGCTTGTATTTTATCATTACGCATTTTTTCCTGAAAGATGAATGGACAGTTTTGCGGTTCGGCAAAATGTGTTAGCGCAGGTTCATCAACCAAATTCATTGCTGCTGAGGAACAGTTACTGTTTATATATTGGTTGATAATATGGAGATATGAGTTCATCAATACGGTGCGGTTCTATATTAACTATTGGAGTCGATTTCAATTAACGCTTTCGTTAAAATCGACCCAAAATTATTCCGAAATATTTTTCATCACAGCGATTCAGAAATATCGAAATGGTTATTTGTAACTGTTTGTGTATTCGATTCTTCATGAAGTCCTCATTGCCATCACGTATACATGCAAAGAAAATTATACAAATTATGGAATTCGAAATAAATTTTCCTTCCTTCAGATTCAGTTTAATTTGATGCTTGCATCGCCTGATTGCTCTGAAGTAAGGTCGTCTGCTTCAGAAATAGTTCATGTATTCGCGGTGGCTATTTTACTGAATATTTCAGGTAATAATAATAACAGGACTAATTGGTAATTGAATTAGATTATTTTTGATATTTTGTTCGTGTCTGCAGAAGATTTGCCTCAAGTGCGTGACTTTCTGTGCGCCTTTGATGAGCGAAGGCAGTTTGCCTGCGCTTGACCAACAAGTAGGATTAACGACTGATTCTAAACAACACGAATCGCTTTATTCGTGCTTGACGTTGTTGTTCATCATGGTAGGATACAATATGACAACAAAATACTGACAAATAATAGGTGAACCGCCGAAAAATGATTGAAAGTCCTTTCGAACGTCAAAAACTATACAATAAAAAATGGTATAAAACCCGCAATCAATCTGTATGCTCAACAAATTACCTGACAGTTAGCTAAAAATTTCATTAAAAAAATTTACATTGTTCCGCAAACTGGTATTGCTTTCATCGATCATCGCTGAAATTTATATCGTATATTCTATACTACTTCAGTTTGGCAACCAATAGTTTCATCCACGCGCTTCCACACACTTCGGCCGAATATCTCATATAACGAAGTCAACCGTCGCGCGTTCGAGTCCATTTCATTGACGGCCGCTCCCATCTCACGGGCTCCCGCGCAATCGAACATCGGAAAACAATATTGATGATGAACAAAAAGGAAAATTCGCTCTTGTTTTGATCAGGAATCCTTACTAACGGTGATGCGGCCGATTATGACGACTGAAAGATGTTCACGTTTATTAAATTGGTTCGAGAAACTAGATAATCCATCAAGATAAGCAGACGAATTACTGCATGAAGTTGGTTTGGTACTGTAGAATGTGTGTGGTGTTACTGATAGAACGTCTATAGAGATCAACTATCGAATGGAGGATTTTCTTGTAGCGATGGGTTCAATTTCGGCTAATTAAAGAAGATTTATACATCGGAAATGATGTGAGATTTTGATGATTCCTGTATCGGTTACCACAGCCGATTTGAAGTAGTCACTATCCTTACAAAAATATCAACAGATTCCGTTTATCATACACAACGAAAGACTAAATATTTTCATGAGTCGTGTTATGATTGTATGAACAATTTCCAATCTACATTTTTGAGCCTGAATATTTGTTGCTTCTCATTTAGAGCTCTTGCTCTATATATTATTAAATGGAAAACGCTATTCGCTATTCAAGAAAATCACTGACAAGTTCCTTCGAAATTTCACTGTGTTCTTCCCGAGAAGCCTTGTTGATCATCGATGTTTGCTTGGAACTGTAATATTTCACCTTTAAATTGTCTCGTTTCCGTTGAAAAGACTGTTAAGTAGGTCAACATTAAATAGAGTGCGCCCATAAATGTTTCAAAAAGCTTTGTCCCTGCCGAGTACGCAAACTGATTTCAATTATTTGGAATGTTTGATTATGTTTCAATATCTTTTATCGACGTCTCACTCGGAGTCAATTATACTCGAACCACAACCTGCAGCTTGCAATGGAAGTCAATTGTGAAGGGAGGCCGACACGCAATCCACTCGGCAACCAAACCAGAAAATTTGAGTATCAATTGCAATACAAAAAAATGCGCATATATAAATGAAGGGATTGTTTATTAGTGTCCGAAAAAATGATTTCGATTCGAAAAACAAGTCAAAATAAATTAACATTCTAAAGTAGAACTCTCGTCCTTGTAACTAATTTGATATATATACGCATGTACGAAATGTATCAACCACAATCAATCCTCGAAACATTGACATTTTTAGAGACATAAGGGACTAAACGAATGGCTGGTATCATCATGAATCGTTGGCTGGGGACTAATCTCCTGAATTAGAGTGCATCTGAGGTAGATATTGTCTCCCCTCTTTCCTCCTCCTCGTCGTGGAACCTTCAGGGGGCTTGCAGAAGACCATTCGCTTTGTTCCATAGCCCGTCACAGTAACAGGATTTATTAAATGGGAACTCAATGCAGTTAAGTAGTCGATTGGTACCTCATTATAATACTATGTCCGTATTTCACAAGTCGAGCCAAGTTACGACGGAAGTTGGCTTCCGCCCAAATTGAGGGCAGAAAGTTATGGCACTTCTCTGGCTTCCCTTAGCGGGCCTACGGCGTGGGCAAACATAGTTGCAATAAGATAATTTACAAAAAGAGCGCTCGATACATATATTCACACAACAGTTCTACAACGGATTATAACTACTATTCCCATTTAGAGACGCTATATCTCTTTTTTCAACGATTGTAGACAATATGTAGTTTGATTGATCCTGTGAGTGGATAACTTAAATCCATCGATCCGCTCGTACGGGTTATTTACGATACATTTGATCGTGAATCATCCTGCTTGGTCATTTCACGAATGGTGAATTGGAGAATTGACGTTTTTTTACATTGAGAAGAACACGAATCTGAAACGAGCAACAGGATTTCAAATTTATTTTATATTCCACATTCGGTTCATTTGGAATATTTATGCATATACAGAACCAGGACATTGTTCTTTTTTATGGGATCTATGAATGGAATATCCTGTTTGAAAATGTGGTTGAAAAATGAATTGTTGTTTCCATTACAATAACATAAGTCCGGGCGAGATAAATTTCTCAAGTAATGGGCTCTGATATTAGAGGATTTTCAATGTTGTTTCTCACACGCTTTCCCCAATGCCATCATGCCGTGAGGTATAACGGGCAGGTCTGAACACTACAGGCTTATTATCAACCGTATCAAGCAGCTCATAATGGCCAAGTTGAAAAAAATCAACGTTTTCGGGACAGTGTTTGACAACCAACTTTTTTGACTCACCGAACGTTATTAGCCAAGAGACTTTTCGGTTTTATTGCAAAACATAGTAACCGGATGAAAAAATATGATATAAAATATCGAACGTTCTTGACTGCGAGAGTGTCCAGGTATGAGGAGTAGTGAACGACAGAAAATAGAGTAAAAGAATGGCCTACAAACAAGATGACGTAATTTTTTTATAATCTATTAATTAAGTCGTCTTGGAAAATACAACTATGTTTGGTAAATATTTCACAACAGTGACTGATGGGCTGGAAAATAATTAAGGCTGAACGATTTATTCTTATCTGGGGACTAATATTGTCTTGCTATAAACACTTGTAATTTACTGACTTCATCACCTGCTTCTTTAATATTCATTTACCAGCAAAAACAAACATAAGTACTGCATAAAATTAAACGAAACAGTAAGTTGCTCCTCAGCCTAATCATGGTTCCAAAACAACTCAAGCAATCTCTCTAATAAACAGTTGTTAGTTCTCTCTCACGGGACTTGTTTAACTCCCTTACAAGATTGCCTCCATGGCCTGGTGGAAGCAAAAGGTGTTGTTCGCAAGAAGATAGCAGCAACTTACAGTGAGGGAAGACATTCTTTTGTTTTTTGATAGGACTCTGAATCACCGTAAAAGCGCCGAAAGTGTATGGGAATAACAGGGATATATCTTACTTGTTATTAGATAGATAACATTCTCGGATGCTTTCCGTTTAATAGCAGAGCAATGCTCTTCAGTAAAATGACCGTCAATAT
>SDVV010041493.1:0-10431 GCA_016164225.1 Gammarus roeselii | reverse complement strand
AGTTGAAGCATCGAAGAGATGAGACATCGAAGAGTTGAAGCATCGAAGAGTTGAGACATCGAAGAGTTGAGGCATCGAAGAGTTGAGACATCGAAGAGTTGAGACATCGAAGAGTTGAGACATCGAAGAGTTGAAGCATCGAAGAGTTGAGACATCGAAGAGTTGAGGCATCGAAGAGATGAGACATCGAAGAGTTGAAGCATCGAAGAGATGAGACATCGAAGAGATGAGACATCGAAGAGTTGAAGCATCGAAGAGATGAGACATCGAAGAGTTGAAGCATCGAAGAGATGAGACATCGAAGAGATGAGACATCGAAGAGATGAGACATCGAAGAGATGAGACATCGAAGAGTTGAGGCATCGAAGAGTTGAGACATCGAAGAGTTGAGACATCGAAGAGTTGAAGCATCGAAGAGATGAGACATCGAAGAGATGAGACATCGAAGAGATGAGACATCGAAGAGTTGAAGCATCGAAGAGATGAGACATCGAAGAGATGAGACATCGAAGAGATGAGACATCGAAGAGATGAGACATCGAAGAGTTGAGGCATCGAAGAGTTGAGACATCGAAGAGTTGAGACATCGAAGAGTTGAAGCATCGAAGAGATGAGACATCGAAGAGATGAGACATCGAAGAGATGAGACATCGAAGAGATGAGACATCAAGTTTTATCTCAGAAATCTCTTCCGTCTGCCTGATCTATGGCAGCAGCAAACCTTTGTTACTGTAAATAATTTATAATGTATGGATCATGAGACTAACACCTAACGGAAATGGATTGCGATGCCCACATCAACCGTCGCAAAGAGTTTGACGAAACAGGTTTTGCAGTCTAACAAATCGCTTAAAATGGTTTTACACATTTGCTGGTCAAATCCAATAATCATAATGCAAATTTTTGGGGTCGTGTTCAATTAACAGTTTAGGCAAAATACCTCCTTGTTTGTGAGTTATGATAATTCATATGATACTACATCGATTACCAGGTACTTTAACTTCTCGTTGAAATTGTCAATCTTAGCGCGGCGTGCACAGGGATCCATTTAGAGCGAGTCAATTTATATTTCCATGTTGGTACGTTATAGAATTTTAGTGTCCGAGTACTTCAGGGTTTAGTTGTAGGTTGGTCGTCGTCCACCCTGTGACCTCACACCCTGTGACCTCACAACTTGTGGCCTCACACCCTGTGGCCTCACACCGCTAAATGAAGCCTGGCCTCCACCGTACCGGGTGGGGTCGTACTGTCCGTCGTGGACGATACCTGCTGCGCGTTCCCGCTCGGCGTGGGCAATCTGCTCGAGAGCGTGTGCGGGCATAGGAGGCGGAGTGGGGAGAAGAGGCGACTCCACGCGGTAACCGAACTCATCGGCTACGAAGCTGAACTGACCGGGAGTGCCGTCAGGGAAGGTGAACCTGGAATGGAAATGGTGTGTCGTAGGATTAAAATCTGGAATCGCCATTGCGTCATCATGGAGATGGAACTGAAGTGAGATTTGGCCATCGAAGAATGAGTCTCCGCTGAAGGTTTATGTTGGAATTTTTGAAATTACTCTGGGCATGTCATAAATTTTCCTACTCACGTCCAGCCTCCTTGTTGCACAACGGCGCCGTTGGGCCCGCTGGGGAAGCCCTGTTCATTCCTCCGGATTCCGTCACCAGACTCGTATGCGAAATCGTAGACGCCGTCGAGAGGACCGTTTCGGACGTCACTCACGATGGGGATGATGGGGAAGTTGCCCACTCCTCCACCCCCTCCTGTGCGAGGGTTGTAGCTTTGGGGGGAAGCCAGAGCGGCCGAGGCCAAGGACACGAGGACAAAGATCTAAGATAAAAAAAAAAGAGTTTCAGGTAATGTTTTCAAAACACTACAGTTAAATGAAGGATTGAATAGCTACATATCTGATGTCGGACTACTAGCATTCATCAACACAAACACAATAGATTCAAGTTATTAAAATATTTAGTAGAATTTTGTAAGTGTGGCATTATAGCCCCATTTCATTCACGTGTTGACAATTTATCCTTCCTGTTCTTGACACACCACTTACTATTATATTTCCGAGCCTGCTTATTCAAAGCTTTTCCTTCATTTGTTATTCACAGTAACATCCCATACTGAAGCCCTGTCATCGACACTCTGCTATCTTACTATCTCCTCCTATTAAAGTTTGTGGTATCTCGCACGTCAAACACCCTCTCCATATAGATGGTCTCTCCGAATATTAATCTTCCTTCTTAGACGGCCACTCTCCACAGATGGTCTCTTCCAATCCCCGCGATGCCCGCTCCTCCCCAGCACTCACCGAATGCATGTTTACTGTGCTGCAAGCTTGGATCAACTACACTGCACCATCCACCTCCCACGCCCTTATATTCTTCAACGAGGCGGAAGACTGGGTCCGGAGATGGGGTCAGGGGGCGTCTACGGACCTCAACGGAGCCGTAGAGCTCCAGAGATCCTTGTCGTGAGCGGAGTATCGTCATTGAGGAATGTCGGGTAAGAATGTTGCAACACACTGAAATTAAGTTCTAGTTGGTTTGAAACTACATCACTGCACAATTTACGCATTTTTGTCATGATTTCATCGGGAACAGATCAAAGTTTAATGATCATATTCACCTAGTCATAATGATGAGTTCATTTGTGCTTTTGGCTGAGGCCAGCCACAGATCCATCGTGATCTATCAGTGTACTCTGACATTTAAATAATATATTTTTATTTTGCATTTATATTCTGTATGTTGTAATATTGGCATAATATTCACATTCGTTTCCAACGACTGTTCACCCGATACTCATATTTATCGGCGTGCCACTCCATATTCCGATTCCATGACATAGATCCCATCATTACTTTTCTTGCTTGACGTCACATTTCCATTCCAGCCTCCATTTCGAACCACCTTAAAAATCACTCTGTTCAGCTTTGTTGCCAGCGCTGAGGTTCGAAATAACGTTAAAGGGAAAGGAGTCCAGACAAGAAAATATGTTTTTTAATTGATCGGTATCAAATAATCAAAATGTTTACATTTTTCTCCCGAATGTGACGTATCATTGTAATAATGTTCGGATCCATGTATATAATGAATTTACCTACATATCATACGTCAAATAAATCGGCCAATTCATACTCACACTTTACTCTCAGCGTAAAATTACAGTAGGCACCTTTTCGTGAATCTCAATCAAGAATCCAAACGTCTAAAGAACTCATATTTTTTTAGTTCTCTATCGCATTCAATCTAGCATGCTCAATATTGTAGCGTTTCTCGGGGCTAAATTTGTGAACCATTATATTTCTCAATGTATAAAATTGTTCGAATGTTCTTTCTTCAACTTTCATGCTTCCTGACATTATAAAATCAATAATACTCCCAATTAATAATGCCACAGAACAAGTAAATTATAAAAAAAAAATCAAAAATTAGTTTTTTTCTATACAAGCCGCATATTATATGTTATAGTGATGCAGAGGCGGCATAAATTATACACTTAGGCCCACAGCCGCCTCTCTAAGCTGGAGTGTTGCCGACGGCATTGCAATCATTATTCTCATCCCCCTACGCACCTCAAACAAAAAAAAAACAGTGAAAATAAAAAGGCGCATGAGTAATACGATACTGATTGGATTAGCAGATGTCTTTAATTAAATAAAAGATCATCACATCTACAGCATATCAAAATTGTCTAGATCTCTAGCCATTCCTTACAAACCAATTAGGCTTATTCCTCCATATTTTTCAAGTGGATTGCGCCAAACATGTTGAGGGTTACGCGGCAACGGTGTTTTTTCAACTGTTTAAAGTATTTCGATCAGAGCAAGCTGAATCATGAATAACTAAAAATTGCATGTGTTGACCTACGATGACGTGCACTACATTGACTGTTGATCTATGCATAAAGTAGACTTGAACAAATGCCCTTCGGTCGCTGATGAGAGACTGATAGAATTTTTGTTTCTGCGGTGTCTTTTAATTGAAGATTCACTGCTTTGATCCTAAGACTAAAATAAATCTCCAGTTCTACCATGTTGGCAAAAGTTTGAATGTTTGGACCATTCTGCATCTACTTATACCGTGCCACGTGGTCTTCAGAGTATTATTTATTGCAACCTTGTCGTGCCCTAACCTGACCTAACTTGACATAACCTGACCTTCTCCTCTGACCAGACCTCGGATAAGATGCACATCTCATGGTCATATTGACGCACATTTTATTGTCATATTGTTAGCAAAAAGTCCATTGCGAGATTGTGTACCAATTTTGGAGTTGACAAATTTCCCTTTTGATTGTAACTCACTTCTGTTCAATAGCACAAATAACCAAAAAATTTAAACAGCCGTACCATATTGTGCAAATGATACGAACAAATACTATTTCAGCTACATTCAACTAGTCAACACAACCTTCCAGAAATTTTGGAATTAAGGTAGTTATTTTTCCATAGAGATCTCCTTTTTTCATAGCTTATCGCTCAATGTCGATCTATTTGCCTCCTTCTTCACAGCTGCTCCCAAATCTTTAGGGGGAAGCTCCCCCATTCGAGGGGCTGGTGGAGGAGGGGGAGGGCCTCTTAACGGGAATTACGAGATCTCCTTCGAGACAGGGGACGGGATCAGGATACATGAGCCGGATTCACCTGCGAATCCCAAAGAAGCCGTCAAGTCCCATCGATCCTAATCGTAAGTGGGGCTTCCGTTAGGAAGGAATAGAGGAGTCAAAGCGAAATATATTGATATTGTGTTCATGTTTACCGATATCAGAAACCGATGTCAATGTCTAATTTCCTGATGTACTTCCACGTTCTTTGACGCCCAGTTTACATTCCAGATTGATATTTCAAGGTCCTCCAATCATATTCCCCAATTCATTCAAATTAAAATTCCAAAATTCCTGCAAAACATTCACATATTGTATTCAGATTTGCAAACACTGCCTCATATACCTCAACTGGTATCTGAGAACCCATTCCTTTATCGTCATCAGATTCAACGACGCCCATTCCTATTCCAGTTTCACATTTCCTGAAGGCTCTTCCGGTCAGTTCAGTTTTGTAGCCGACGAGTTCGGTTACCGCGTGGAGCAGATGCCCTTCGACAAGCAACAGCAGGGCTCATCAGGAACTGGTGGAGTTTGACAAAGAAGTAACAACTAGCTGACCAACTTGCCAGACGTCGGCTGGACTCGTTAGGAACTGGCGGAGGTCGACAGAGAAGTAACAATTGGTTGACCCAGACGAGAGCAGGGAAAGTCAGGATTGAGCTGAGTCCACCAGAATTGATGCAACTAGAACACCAACACGTTTGGAATCGCTAAACTGACATCCATGTGTTGTTGTGCAAGCCAAATATATCGCATGAAAATTTTGTTCATCTCCTTTTAAACCTTTAATATGGTTTTTCGGAACAGGAAATTAACATGAATGTATGGTAGCTTCTCTCACAATATACATCAGATAAAATATATAAAAATAACACAATCAAATAATGCTGGCATGACGAAAGACGAGGAGTTGCCGGAATCTGTGATGGTGGTGCGAGCATGAAACTCGCCGGGATTGGATGGTTGGGGTCGCTATCACTGGCGCTAAATTGTTTTATAGCTAACATCAGATCAGCCCCTTTCATTTCCGCCAACTGCCTTATCAGCCACAAGTTGCTCCGACTACCTACCTACGGTAGCATTTTTTAACAGCGAACATTCATTGCGATCCTTAGTCACACCAGCCACTGTCATATCTGAAACTGACATTCTGCCAAAACTCTGTTTCAGCCCACGTCAGAATCAGCCACGAGTCGTCTAACCCGCGGAGCAAAGGCACGTATTTCTAACCCGCGGAGCAAACATACGTATTTTCTAGGGCACGTAATGCCGTTTTTTAGAGTTTTTTATTGAAGTTTCATTAAAGTGATAACCAGTAGGTTGGTACGCCTGTTTAGGCGGAAAGAGTGGCAGAAATGACAGTGGCAGATTTTGAAGAAGTGGAAAATGCATGTGGGCTGAAACATCGTTTAGGTCGAGAGCACGTGTGATGAAAGAATATTAGCGGTTATGACAATGTCCGACTATGACAGTGATGTGAAGTGAAGAGGCGATAGTGCGTGTGTTGCTGACATAATTTTAGCGCGAACGCTGGGCTCCCGATGGTTGATGGGGTAGGCAAATGGTTGACTTATATCGGGCTTATTCTGAAGCCGATTAATTTGCCCAGTACGTAGTGTTCCGTTGCACTATCTATAGTAAGGTGTTAAGTACGAATGTTTCAATTAGAAAGAAATTATGAATGAAGGTAAACTAAATTTTAGAGATAGAAAAGTTGATGCAATCGAAGAAAGTATTTAAACGATGATGAACGGCGATATGCTCTGTATCCGACGGAACAGATGGCGTTCGTTTTGTACCGAAATGAAGAAGCGGAGAGGAATTTAGTGCCAAGGACAATGACCGTGGATTGTCCACAGACTGCCGTGACGAATTAATGCTGCGTCTTGTAAAGCAGAATGCCGAGGAATTAGATTGTGCAGTAAAAAGTCTCTGAATGCTCTTATGTTCCACTTGCAATGAAATTATGGTCAACAAAGCGTCTGTACAATGAGCATAGGCAGTGTGTGTTTTCCAAAGAATCAAATTTAAAAAACCATTCTTTCATATTTCTACCATGCATCCGACCTTGCACTAATTGAATTCCTCCATTTTCTCATAAGCTATCCCAACCCTAATGGTACCTCATCTTCAGCACCCTAATGGTACCTCATCTTCAGCACCCTAATGGTACCTCATCATCAGCACCCCAATGGTACCTCATCTTCAGCACTCAAATAGTATCTCATCTTCAGCACCCTAATGATACCTCATCGTCAGCACCCTAATGGTACCTCATCTTCAGCACCCTAAAGTGTATTGAATTGGGATATCAATTGTTTGATCTGTTTATAAACTTTGAACAGGCGATGCGAACTCAAGTTCACACTATACATCAATTTTATTTTAGAATTGTACTGATGATGTGTGAAGTAACACATGAAGCGCATACCATGTTTATTAAGTAAATTTGTTTCAGAAATAGTACTAGTCCATTCGCTAGCAATCCTATTTTTATTGAATTTATTTATTGGAAACATATTTTATTTTGTCCTTGACCCGATTGATTTAAAACTTTCAGGCTATGTTTAGCACGTTCAAAACAAGAGATATTGTTTGAAGGGGTTTTTCGGGTTCGGAACTATTGTCCCTATGTGCCATTCGTGCACGTTGATCCCATGACCTTGACCACTGATTGTTTCTTGCCTTTACATGCAAATCGCTATACTTTACAACACAAATATACCATTTGAGTTGACACTAGACTGAGCATTAAGATGCAACTTATAATCAGAGAGCGTAAAATCAAAGATCAACTTGAGTGTGGTTATTCTTCTACTTCACTACACGGGTTCGACTAAACCACTCATGACCAGCGTGTGGCGGACGGTACAACAAGCAACAACTACTCGAACGTAACTAGTCACCATCAACGTCTTAAGAAACACTGTTAGGGCATTTCATGCCGCTGTAGAGCAACTTTGCATCTTCCCCCAACCCTCAGCCCACCCTCCCAAACTCAGAATTCAAAATCTTGAAACCTTGAATACAAAACTCACACTTATTTACAGTATAAGAACATTCAATTAGTTCGTATTTCTTAAACATCCATATTAGACTACTACGGAGGTTGGGAAGACGAAAAAGTGTACACCACCCACGGTCAAGGGGATGCTCGGGAAACGGGTTTTATTGATGTGTTTTTTTTTTTGAGAGGAAAGTAACTTTGGTGGTGATGGTGGGTTAGCAAAAAAGTCTTATCGTATCTCACAATTGTTTGTCCTCTTTGAGAGATTAGCAGCAAGTGAAATTGGACTTTTTATGTTTTATTGTTTGAAGATGAAAATTATTAAACATTTTTTACACTCTTGATACTGAAGTACTATTCGGCTATTTGTGGAAGGATATACATAGAACTAAATGTAATCAATTTGTTCAGTAAATAAATTCGAATTTATGAACTCTATGCAGGATTTGTTTATGTAATATATAAGATGTATAATATGTCGATGAGGCGTTATACAAGTAATATATTTATGGTATGACCTCTTATAGAGGACGTATAACTTATTTGGAATGTAAGATGGGAACTGCAATTGAAGAAAAATAATATCATGAGCACGTTAAATGTTATACTATACAGCAGTCCTTGAACGTTGGTAAATTAACACATGGACCTTACTCCGAGTGACTGTTCTGGTCATACAAACGAAGTATTGTTTCGTAAAATACTCGTAACAGTAATGATGAAACACATTCAGGAGTATTCTAATGACTATCCTATTAGGGCACCAATTGTTCGAAACCGTTTGACCAAACAGGCATTCTGTCAATACAATGAATGGCACGACAATTGTTTGGGCTTGTGTCATATTCTAATGCACACAAAACATCAATAACCGTCCCAATAACAACAAGGAATAATAAACCGTTCACCAATAGTATAAACAAAGTTAGTTCTTTATTTTCGTCCAAATTGTAAAAAGACTGCGGCTTTTAGTTGATATTCCAAAGCATTACAAAGGCTTTTGTTTTTGGATATGGGAAGTAATTGGATATCCAGTACTTCGGTCCAGAAAAAAGTTTCCAGGGAGAAGTGTCCAGGAAGAAGTGTCGGCGACATGTTTGATATTATAGGCTGGCGCCATTATAAAATGATACAGGCCCGGACATTATGATATAATGACAGTGGCCATTATGATATAATGACAGGGGTTGTTATAATATAATGACAGTGGTCATTATGATATAATGACAGAGATCATAATGATATAATGACAGTGGTCATTATGATATAATGACAGTGGTCAATATGATGTAATGACAGTGGTCATTATGATATAATGACAGTGGTCATTATGATGTAATGACAGTGGTATTTTTGATCAACTTGTAATTTAAAATTGTGATCGTATTCAAGCCTGCATCATACTAGACGCATGACCAGTTTCAAAATTTAGAGATCACTGTGCGGATTTTGCAGTAGGCTCACAAGAAAATATGATAAAATCTGTCATAACTGATATACAAAATATTCTTTGCACCGTTAATATAGTGAAACAGAAAGTTTCTTATTAGCTTGTCATATGTGCACTAACAATTCAATATTTAAAATTAAGAAACTTACAGAAGCTTTCGATAGATTTTACTAATAAAAATGATGCTTCTTGAAACACGTTTGTCAACAAATGAGAAAAGAAACTCATATTCTTTAGCAGTTTGAATAACAACTTTAGGTAAGGAAAAACACTGGTTTACTTTGTTCGTAGCATTTTATTTCAAATAAAACACATAATGTCACTTGACAACAGTATTCACTTGCAAAGAAATACCGAAAAAATATTATAATATCGTAATGGAAGCTATAAACATCAGGTGTTAAATGGAAAAACGTGTTCTGAAAAACGACTCTAATCGATTTCTAATGTTGGTTTCATAGCCGAAGGAATTACACTAAAGGTGAGGATGGAGGGGTAATTGATTAGAAAAAAGTCTTCATTGGGATGCAACTCATTATTGACTTTTTCTAGCATGGATACAATATCTGAATGAACATGAGTATTTATTCCAATTACTTGTATGTATATATATTTACCGCACAAGTAACAGGATAAATTAGGCAGAAGTTCTCGTTCTCGGTCGTTTACACTAGCTAAGTTGATCCATACACTACAGATGAACTGCTCCGTGTGTTCAAGCACTGCTTTTGGAGCGCTGGGAGAGATAGGTTCATGAACGATTCAGGGTAACACTTCTAGTTTAATAGTGTTTCGAGGTGCTGTGTTCGGGTCAATTAAGAATTTAGTTGTAGGTGGGTCGCCTTCCACTCTGGGGCCTCACACCCTGGAGTCTAACACCGCTGGCTGAAGCTTGGCCTCCACCATAGCGGCTGGGGTCGTACTGCCCGTCGTGGAAGATCCCTGCGGCGCGTTCCCGCTCAGCGTGGGCAATCTGCTCGAGAGCGTGGGCGGGAAGTGGAGGTGGGGTGGGAAGAAGGTTTGACTCCACGCGGTAACCGCCTTCGTCTGCAATGAAGTTGAACTGACCGGGAGTGCCGTCGGGGAAGGTGAAACTGGAAAGGGAATAGAGCGATGTGGAATTCAAATCTGAAATCGTAGTTTGGCCATCTGGTAATTAGGCCTAGAACGGCAATAGATCTTGAGTGAAAGCGGACTCTTGTTAAAATGAAGACATGCCGTTGCATGAGTTTTTTTCATGAGACGCCCGTGCCCAGTTTGAAAGACACCGAAATCTCCGATCTATCAAGTCATCGCATTTACTTCCAGCCTCGTTGTTGTACAATAAGACCGTTACGACCGATAGACGCACCTTGTTTATATAAAT
>SDVV010041491.1:0-10431 GCA_016164225.1 Gammarus roeselii | reverse complement strand
GACACGCCTAGATGCACCAGGCCCCCCAGCATCTGCGCATCCCACACCAGCACCGCAGACACTACCGGACGGCTGCAAAGGCAAGCAATGCAGATCCTCGTCATCCTCCGCAGCATCCAGCGACGCGATGAGGGAAGACACCGGCGACACCGCCTCACCACCCGCCTCGGAGTCACCACCGCGGCCACACGCAGCACCAGGTGAGCCAGGAGAAAGTTCATCCCGGTCTGCCTCCAGGCAAGCTTGGACCCCGGGAAGACACACATCCACAATGTTTGGGTCCCAGTCTGGATTGTTCTCAATCTCCCAGAGACCCACATTGAAGAGCCTCCGTTTCTGTGGCTTGCCAAAACGTTCCATGTTGGGTACATACAAACATGGCCAAACACAATGTGCAGGCCGTGAGCATGAGCAACCAAAGACTAGTTACATAATCAATACATATTGCCCTCTAGAGAGGGTGGGTGAACTGTCAGGAATTCAATAAATTCTAAATATACCAGTAATAACAATGTGTACAATAGCTAGCTCCTATGGTAACAGATCTGTACTGCAAGTAGGATAAAGGAAATACATATTTTGTATTCCAAAATCTGAAGGATTTGCATGGAGTGTCGCCGCACGGTTTGGCAAGATAATGATGTACGTACTCTATGCTACGTAGAGAAGGTACTGGCCACAGCTGATGAGGCGTCAAAAACGTATGAGGCGAGAAGGACTATCTGCCTGGTTCCTAAGGAGACGCAAGGTTGGTTAGTCTTCTCTACTGGGAAGAGGTATTTGTGCACGAATACGTGTGGCGACCTCCAAAACGCCTTGAAGTGGGACTCCACGCGCCCAAGTAAGAGACGAGGCATACCTGCAAACATCGTGAGCTTTAGCCAAGGCATGCGGTGTGGCCTCATTGATAAGGGAGCAGATGTAGTGCCCCACCGATGACGCCTTGAGAGGCTTGTCGGAAGTAGGAGCCGTGTGCCCGGCCATCCTGCAGCAGTGAGGCTATAGAGATGAGCGGTGGTGTGTGGGCGAGGTGGTTTTAGTAGTGTGTTGTCGACGGTCAGGATGAGCGCGCATGGAGGGTTCTTGGATAAATGTAGTCCTGTTCGGTCAGGATGAGTGCGTATGGAGGGTTCTTGGATAAATGTAGTCCCGTTTGTGACATGGCTGCAATTTCAGAGACCCCGTTGCTTGCTGTGAGCGCGACAAGAAAGTCTTCTGAAAGAGTGCCAAAACTGGCGTCGTCTGGGTATTGAAGCGAGGAGAGGCGAGCATGTCGAGCACCGGCTCAAACGGCACAAAACATCATTGTGGCAGATTCTCGTAAAACTGGGCGCGAGACAGTTCATGGAAGATCGCACCGCATGTCGTGATGCCAAAGTCATGTAAGTGGAGCAAGTGTAGCACATTCCTGTAGACCAGAACCATACAAGGATTGAGCCGCTTCTGCTTGACGGCGTAGTGCAAGAACGTCAAGAGGGTGGACTAGTTGATGGTCTGCGTCTGCATTGGGCATAGCCACGTTTGGAAACAATTCCAGACGCGTTGGTATTGGCGTTGTGTGGACTGCCTATGCGTCTTAACCAAGGTGTCCGCCAGCAAGCAATTGAATTTAATCGTGAGCAACTTTTTTGAAAATGGAATGCAAGATAACGCGAGAAGGGTTGGGATGTTAGAGGGACCTCCCTGCCTTTGATGCGTTGATACACGTCGAGGGCGAGAGTTCATGGAAAAACGCGATGACCGTGGGCCACCACATTGCGTCCTTGTGGTCGGGGACCACAAGGACGCCGCTGTAGCGGTACGTCTCAAGATTGTGGAATCAGGTTGTATGGAAGGAAGAGGTATATTTCCTTCCACTGATTCCAGTCGCATTGGAGAGAATCCACTAAAGCCGCTCGCGGGTGAGGAAACGGAGCTGCAAATAGTGGGAGCTTGTGGTTCCTCGGATGCGCGAAGAGGACGTTGTGCATGGTCCCACGCAAAGCAGAGGCGGGAGAAGCACCGAGGCATCAGCGCTCATTTAGTTTCTCCCGGTAGGAGACGTGAGAGCTGATGGGGCCAAACGTTCTGCGAACCAGGAAGGTAGGTCGCGAGGAGGGAGGGGTGGTGGTGCTGGAGGATCAGTAGGAGCTGTGCTCCGAACTTCTGCAGCGCCGGGGCCTTGCTGGAGCACAAGTGGTTCACCATGGCCACGGCCGCTCTGTTGTAGGACATCGCGCGGACTGTGGTGTGGTGCCAATGAGCTCGCGCGCCCAGCGCGTGTAGGGTGGCCAGCGATTCCTTCGCCGTAATATAAAGTTAGCATTCCCCGGGAGACCAGCGGCCGTAGGACTGCTGGTCGCTGCCGCATACGGCACCTCACGCTTTGTTCCATGCATCCGTCCACAGGAGGTGCTCCGGCAGAGGCATTACGAACGGGACGGTTGTATGAAGAAAGGTCTCGTCGCGCCAGTGCTGAGCTGCCTGGTGGTAGGGGGTTGTTGAGACGGCAGGGCTTGCGGAAGAGGTGGAGCAAGCGCGCTGTGAGCACCACCTCGTTGAAGAAGTGAAGAGCATGGAGTAAGTAAGGTGTGAGGAAATTTATTATGCCGAGGAGACTCTGATGCTGTCGGAGCGAGAGGGTTCCGCGGGAAAGTATCTCCGTGGCTATGTCCCCGCAGCGGTCGATGTGTTGTAAGGCTGAGGCGATGGACCCGGCCGCGTCGTGAATGTTACCACCAAGAAGTCGATCTGCTGGGTGGGTTCTAGAACAGATTTCTCCACGTGGACGCGGAAGCTTAGTTTGAGAAGGTCGCAGGCTGTCTGGGTGTTGAACCGGCAGTGAAGAGCTGTCGGTGCCCAGAGTAGCCCGTCGTCGATGTAGAAGGCCGCATCAATCCCTTCCCTTGCTGGTGGATTAAACGCAGGGGCAGCTTCGTGACCGGTGTAAAAAAATTTGGTCCCAGGTTGAGACCGAATGGGAGGGTCAAAAAGATAAACAGTTGGCCTCCTAGTTTGAAGGCCAGGAACTTTTGGAACCTGGGATGAATCGGGATGTGTGGGAAGGCGTCCTTGATATCCAACTTGGTGAATTAGAGAGGGGGATTCAGCACTGCCCGTATGCGCTGCGGGTGGGACATGCGGAACGTGAATATCAGGATGCATCTGTTGAGGTCGATCACCAGACGATCTCCTCCCAAAGCCTTGGGGACCGTAAAGAAGCGAGATACATAAGCCAGCTGTCTGGGAACCGCCTTGCCTATGCCTTTGCGCAGAAATTCTAATACGAGGGGTTCTAGAACATCCTCGCGTTGTCGGTGGGAGACCGTCTAATCGAGTAGGGGGGGGTAGGAAGAGTGGCGTCCATTTCTAGGAGGGGTCTGTGGCGATAATTTGACCAAGGGCGTGGCCTCGGTCCGGTACACGAGGCGGTTCCTGAGGATTGAGGCAGAACGTCAGAGTTTGCGGAAGGGGGGGCGGTCCCGCTGTCTGTGGTTAGCTGTGGCCTTTGAGCGAGAGGTTCCCGACCCTCTCCGCGACTACCCCTCCTTGGAACGTACTGGGTGCGTCCCCGGGCCCCCAGGGCAGGCGGGGAGCGGGGCCTGGAGCTTGTCTGAGGCGCACCGGAGCTCACCCGCCTTTCTTGGGTTCGCCTAGCGTCCTGCTGAAACGTAGGGCACGCCCTTGGCGGTGCGGGTCGGCCACGAAAGGAGCTTCGTTCCATTACGCCTCAGTTATAGAGGAGATGCTGTGAGACAGATTCCCAGGGTTGCGGGAGTCTCCGTGGAGTAGGGGCAACGAAACCTTATGTGGAGGGGCCCATGAAGGAGAGGACCTCTGTCCTGCTACGGAGTGTCTAGGGCTTGGCTGGCCTGTAAGATCGCCACGTCGGTGAATAGTTGAGGGTCAAATACCGACCTTGCTAGAAGAGCGGTCCGGGTAGATTCCGGATCCAGCCTGTCCAGCGCTTGAAGCCAAATCTAGTATCTCCACTGAGCAGCGTTGAAGAGGGACCCCGACAATAGTTTGAGAGCAGAGCCTGTGGTGAGCTCTGCCAGACAACGCTGTGACTGAGGGGTAACTGGCGTGCCATCGGCGAGGACGGGAGTCCGGATGCACTGAAGAATCCCCGTCAGCGATGCGCCAAGGATGTAGCCGCGCAGGTTTTGAGCCACCTGCGTGCGGAGTTGGAACTCCTTGGTTTGTGCTTCTGTGGCAATGTGCTGGACCGGGAAAGCAATCTTATCTTTTGTGGCGTCAAAGTGAGTGAGATTTCGAGGAGAGGATTGGAGCATTTGCAAACTTCATCAGGGACTGGACTATGGACAGTGTGCTGTGAGTGCAAATTGCGTGTTTGACCAAGCGTCAAGGTTCTTTGGTGCTGACCCGTTGGGCAGGGTGGTATTGATTTGCTCGAGGAGTTTTGGTAGTGCATTTGTGATACGTTCCAGGACAAACAGACCGTCTTCTTTGACAGTCAACCCCCGATAGGAGGGTTGCTCGACCGTAAAGACACTCATGAGAAGCTGGAGAAGGAGCTTCTTTGAACCTGCTGGCGGCAGAAAAGGGGAGGACCTGCGGACGAGTAGCTGAACCGCGGTGTTGGTTAAGTCCACCGGGAAAAAAAATTAAGTTAGGGCCTCTCTCATGAACCGTGATCAGATTGTTACGGGGCTCTGTGCTGTTGACCTCATAGTCGCAGCTCATCAATCCTTCTGCGTACGTCGCGGTGAGGGGAGGTACATACCCCCTCTCCTCCGGGGAAGGGGGAGAAGCTGGGGCGGTGTTTCGTCATCGGGGAGCTCTGCCGGAGCGCACCTGTGATGGTACCGTAGGTGGCTGGTGCCGTGAACCTGGTGTGGGCGTGAGTGGAGCATTGACTTGAGCGATGTTGCGGCTCCCTCGTCCGATGCGGTCCGCATTGACACGGGGAGCAGGCCCGGGTCCCCAGGGTGTACTCCCGCTGAGAGTAAAACCCCTCTTGGTTGGGTGGCGGCTTGTCCAGCGTGCTGTCTTTCCGTATTAAGAAGTGCGCGCAGAGATCGCCAAGGGTGATGCGTCTTTAGTCGCGCATCTGTGACCCAGAAAACGAGGGTGAGACAGGCGCGTTGTGAGTAGGGGACCGCGAGGGGGGGTCGTTCCTGTGAGTAGGGCTATCCTTGCCTGAGCCCCTCGTCGATTGGGGGGAGGGACGCCTTGGGTCGTCTGCTGCCGTGTTGTCCTCCTTTGCCTTCTGTTTGCTAGTCTCCAAGTAGCGAGGTGGATTGCGTTGCGTTCCTGGAAGTGGAAGGTGGTGGGAGTTGGGATGCAAAAACGACATTGTGTCCGATGTTACGCTGCCAGAGTATCTCCGTCTCATAAATAGATTTCTGTTCAGGAAAGCCTCGTAGGCCGCACGGATTGAGGCCGCTTTCATGGCCGATAGGCAGATGACGCAACCTGCTGGCCTATATACGTGTCCCACGAAACAGTTGGAGTGTCTCAGGCAGCTGGTATGGAGGTCGTTTTTGGGCAGAGGACAGGCACATCAGGAGCAGGTGGGCGGGGAAGCAGTTTCTATCATGTTCTGAAATCAGGGAGAGAGAAGTATATGTCGGAGGTAAAAACTTATATGAGAGTATGGGTATAACACAATATTTTGCAGAGTGTATTGACACATTGTTTTGATGACAGATTTAGATTTGTCTCAACATCTTTTCTCGAAAAAAAAAATCGACAATTTCTGTCAAGAACTGTATCAACAAATTGGCGTATCGATAGATTAGTCTCAACAACTTTCTGTCTTAACATATTCAAGTTTCTACAATTTTTGTCGCGAACTGTATGGACAAATTGTCGTGTCGACAGATTTCTGTCCCAACAAATTTCTGTTTCGACAATTTTTCTTGAGACCTGTATCAACAAATTGTAGTGTCAACAGATTTCTGTCTCAATAACTTTCTGTCAACAAATTTCTGTCACAGCAGTTCTTGACAAGAACTGTATTGACAAATTGTTGTGTCGTGGGATGCAGCTCACTGAGAGCATATTCAATGGGGCAGGGCAATAATTGCCAACCCCATCTGTGACTCTAGGGGCAGCGGATTACTACTCCACTGCTCAGATGGGCCACCGCGCCATGAATTATCTTTCAAGAAGGTGCTACAATCTGTCAGGATCAGGTGAAGCATGAGTGCTTTGCGTCCAAAGCAAGAGCAACTGATGTAGGATGCGGGCAGGCCAGCTCATGCTTATATTGGAAGAAAGGGGGTCAGGGGTTTCAGCTCGCAGACGGCCGAGCGCACCACCCAGTACCTGGAAGAAATTAACACCAATAGGCGCAAGACGCAACGAGCGGCCAAGCGGAAAAAGTTTCTTTCTCCCAAAAACTCAAGGATTGTCAAAGAACTTGAAAGTTTTGAGATTCCAGAGTAAGGTTAAAAAACTCATGTCATAATCGGTCGAAAACTATATTCAACTAATCTTATCAATATTCTCTTGTAGAAACGCCTGAGTAATGTTTTCTCTTCAGGGTTCATACAAATGAAAGCAGGAGCGCAATGCAAACCATATGGCTCTTACGAGTGGAAGAGAAACTACTGTTTGCATACATCTGTGTTCTCTGTACAGCCAAAAAAAAAATTTTATATGCCTTTTATTAGTAAAAACTTGAAGAATTATGTGCGTGACAATTTTTGTTACATGCGTAAAACACAACAAAATTATTTATTCAGGTATGCAAAATATGAATTTGGTAAACAACATCCTAAAATTTACCTTGAGATGTCTTCTACAGGATAGAACCAACAAAAGTCTCAAATCTTTGCACAATTAGCAGAGTTTTGCATCAGCGCAAGCCAACTGCAAGTGGAGGTGTCATTCAAGTTACGTGCATGACGTCACTTTCAAAGTCAAGTATATAACTGATGTAGTTTTGGTAGCATTTGAAAAACCCAGATATAGTAAGGAAGCCCTTTGATAGTATGTACACTTTGATCTTGTGCACATTTTTCATATCCTCAACAGGAAGTGTGCTATTCCAATAATAAAGTCAAATTCCTGTCCAAATGTTATGTGCATAATGTTGGAAATGAACTGATATTTTCTTAGCACATGCATCATTTTGTGATATGAGTATTTTTCTTTTTTAATATCAGTCATAGCAAATAAGATTGGTAAATAATAATCTATTGTAATGTCATAGCTAGGGCATGTATTGATGCTCCTCCAGATGATTTATGTGACCATTGTGCTTCTAGACAGACTTTTGGTAGGATCATAGCTATATGAAGTTCAGATAGGTTAGGTTGAGCCAGGAAGTTTGTCCATGTCTACTGTCAAGTCAATGAGTTCATACCTCAAGTGCATAATGCCAAAATAGTTTGATACATAAACATGCAGTTAGGTTCATGTTATGCCCAGTTGATGCCCATTTGTATTATTAAAATTGTTAACAGCTGTGGAAATGAAGTTTCAAATGATGAAGTTTTAAATTAGGAATAGAAATTATCACTCACTGTTGTAGAATTATCAAGTTTTATCACCTTGTTGGCTTCCAGACTACATCATATTGTAGTAGTGTGGCTTCTACTATTTAGATTCTTTTAAAATTGCAACAGTCATCATGTTTATTTCTTTTCCGTAATTCCCTCGTTTATCCGGTCAGTAACCAGGTTTCAAGTGGCATCTTTTCCTGGCAAATCCTTTGGTTTTGTTTATAATCAATATTTCTTGTATCCCATTTTTCTCCCTTAATTTGATGTTTTTCATATAAAATATTCATGCATGCCAATAGACAGATAACACACGTGCCTCCCAGCCCACTCAGTTAATTGCCTGGGTGTGATCATCCCTGCTGTTTCTCACCCTGTGCAGTTGAGGTTTTGATGTTGCCTTCTTGTAGCCAAGTACTGTTTGCTGGCCCTGACAGTTTCCACAGGAGCCTGTTTTGGAGCTTGATCAGGGAGAAGGCAAGTTGTTTACAGAACATTAGACATGTTTTTCTGGAGTTGTGTGCAGCTGGTCACATTTATCTGATGTTAAGCTCATGAATATATGTATAAACATATATGTATTGCGATAAATTTTGGCGATATGGCCACGTTTGAGTCCACAATTTTATTTTCAGCCCAAGTCCACTTTTATTGTTAATTTTTGCAAATTAGGGGGGTTGCTGAGTCAACTTGATCCTGTTATCAATATAAAAATCCCACTTGTATTCTCTTGAATGGAATGGTTGTAAGTGAAGGGGATGGGGTTGACCATTGTTTCCTTGTGATTTCCGTCTGTCCTTGTGCACCTTGATAGCAGCAGTTGCTCTATTTCAGATTGCATACCAGCCCTGCCTGTGACTTGGCCTGTCGGGTTCTGCTGGCTTTTCTGCTATGTCGAACTGGATGGAGGATTACGTTTGTTGAGGTTGTTTCCCTCCCTGGTTTCTTGTGCCCTTCTTTGATACTAAGTCTTTGTATTTCTATTAATCTATTGTTCCATTGCAGTATTGTTTTGTCTTTGATTTGTCTTTCATGTTGCCCCAGCAATTTCATTGTTCATAAATTCTTAATTTAATTACCTGCTTCTACTTCTTTTCTAGTTTGTGCCCTGGAGGATTTGGCGGTCTCATTTCCTTGTTCTGGGAAGCCTGTGGTCAGTCCAGACCAAGTAATTTTAATTTTTTGTGATTATTCTTTTTTTCAGTTTGGCTCTGCCGGGGATGTCAGTCCATTGGATCATTGCAAATATACCTGCTGGTTTGAATTGATTTGTGCACATGGAGCGCTCCAGATTGAATGGTAGTATGGGTGAAGTAGTGATTTAGGGTCATCTGTATGTACGGTAGGTTGTTGGGGATTGTGTCGAATGTTGCAAGTGTTTGGTTGATCCTCTGATTGATTTCCCTTGCTTAGTTTTTGTGTCCAAGTTTCTTGCATCCATGTAGCAATAGTTACATTCATGATGGTTTGAACTGGTTACTTCTCTTGCTTGAATTCTTGCAGAATTCATTCCCTATTGTCAATCTAAATTTTATACTTTGGTACAAATTTCTTCCCACTTTGATAAGTTGGGTGTCAAGACTGCTGGTTGTACCATGTAGTGTGGTGTGGACAGACTGCTGGTTGTACCATGTAGTGTGGTTAGTCCGTTGGGTTTTCATCTGGTTGGGTCCGGTCCAGCTGGTTGCTGCGGATAATGATGTTGATGTTGGCAGATGTGCCTGCTATACATTGGGGCTGTGCTATTGGTGTCCACATGTGTGGTGAAGTTGATCAGCAGCATCCATGTTTAGTGATGTTGATGCTACTAATTGGTTGGTGAACGTTTGAATTTACATAATTTTTCCTACTCATATCGTGTTGAATATTTAATTGAAGCAATTTTCTCAAGTCAAGATTTTTACTGTCAGAAGTATATTGTAATGGTGTTCCAACCTGGAAGCATGGAAGATGCAATTTTGCCCTAATGTGGTTTGGTGCATAGTGTTTCATGTTTGTACTCCTGGTATCAGATGCGCATATGACATTCAAGAGAACTCCAACTTATTTTTATATAAATTTCTCAGTCATTTCACATAATTGTAAAGATGCTGGGGTTTTGCCCTCGAGTTCACAGAACTTGAGTGTCTGTGGTGATTGCTGTCCTTGTTGAGTTACCTCATATTAGTGTTAGTCTAATCCAACTGTGATCTGTGTGCCTAACCCTTTGAATTAGAGGTTTTGAGAACCCGTATATTAATTCAGCATTTTTTGTCGTGTCATTGAGTTTTATAATGTTTGTTAATAAAACAATAATAGATTTCTGATGTTTTGTCTTGCAGTTGGGCCCCTGTTTATTCAGTGATAGTCACCTGATCTGCCCCTCTTAATATTATGCTCAGAATAATACATAAACTACTTTTTAAACATTGGTGCGATCCCTCTTAATCAATTGGCTATACACTATTAAGACCTGATTTTCTTGGTGCACACTTGAGTCCTTAACAATTGTGATACACAGTTTACTCCTGTTGGAGAGCATATAATGAGTAAATGTCCCCCGTTATAATTGCCCTGTTTTACCTTTGTCTCTTACCTTTGCAGCCCCCTCCAGCAGGACCACATCAAGTGGGGAGCAGCATAGCCGGGGGAGGCCAGCACAGCCATGCGCGCCAGCATGCCGCTGAGAACAGCAATGTTAACACAAGTATAGGTACTGGAATTAGTGCGCACTATTGGCTATCACATGAACCATCCGCACAAATGACAAACACAAATACAAAAAAAAAATACAAAACAGCACACTGTACAACAAAGAAGCTGGGAGTGGCGTTGGTCAGCACTTCCCCGGCCGCCAGCACTTTCCCGGCCGCCAGCACTTTCCAGGCCGCCAGCACTTTCCCGGCCGCCAGCACTTTCCCGGCCGCCAGCACTTTCCCGGCCGCCAGCACTTTCCCGGCCGCCAGCACTTTCCCGGCCGCCAGCACTTTCCCGGCCGCCA
>SDVV010041490.1:0-10431 GCA_016164225.1 Gammarus roeselii | reverse complement strand
TAATATGTATATGTATATGTATATGTATATATAAATTTTGATCGGGCAATTTGGAGAAAGCCTATTTTCTTTGCCTGGAGGGCGTATTACAAAAATGATAACTTCTCAATATAATATACAATAACACAATCATATAATTTACTTTACCACAGTCAATATAATAATTAAAGGGCACAATTTCTGTTTGCACATCACGTATTTATCAAACCTAATAAATTCACATATTAGTTATTCTCTCCCTCTGACTCACGCCCAATTTCAAACAACCTAATCTCACCAACTCCTTAGAGCCACTGCTTCGTTCACATGAACAGGCCTTTGTATTTGTACGAGCGTTTACCCCACAAGAGGTTCGCTTTTCCACATGGGCGTGTATTACAGGAAGTCTTGCACTTTTAAGTTGAATTTCTTCAAACAAACTCCATCGACCTCCAACCGATTAAAAAAAAGAGAGAAAATGCATATAGGAAACAGACCATATTCAATTTTTATAATACTATTACCGAAAGAAATTCCACTTACGTTATACGAGCATGCTTCAATCGAAATACTAAATCTTCATTTACACATGCATAATATGGGGATATTAGCTAATTACTTAACTAACTCCATACTGCTTCCCGAGTTAGGACTGGAAATTGTCCTCCGAAGATGGCTTAAGAATGTGACCTGCTGTCTCTTCAAATCAGTCGAGGTACCTCATATAACTTGGTACTTCCTCCAGAATGACGCCGAACTAATCTTTACGAAAACACATTCTTCTTGAATAATCAGTCGACGCATTAGCTATGCATTTTGACGGACATAACAAATCATCAATGCTTCGCCGGGGTTTCTGGAGACCCGCTCTACTTCCGCCGACTATATTAATTCTCGACCTGAACGGCTTGCTTCATATCAATACCTCCCCCTTCCGCTGAAATTTCTTCACTCCACCGCAGGAAATAAATTTCCTTTCAAGGTCACATATAAATAATAGACATCCCATAATTTTCCCCACGCTTGCGTACTGCTTTGTTCCTTCTTGCTATGTTCTACGTTGTGTTGGTTATCGAAGGAATCTTGGTTACATCGTGATACTAATCAAAGGAGCATAAACTTTTCCCATCCATGTACGTCTGAATGGGAAAGCCCTTGCACAACTTACGGTACTTCTGACGTTTTGACATGTTTCCATGTTTACTCCGTCAATATTCGGTACGGTAAATGCAGATACCTTGGACAAATTCGCTACAACGAATTTCTCGTGTCATGACGCATCTTATCGAAAATGCAGGCGAATGACACTGCCGTTTAAGATCAACTTCACTACTGCATCGGCAGCTTCAGCGGTCTTCGCCTCGCTTGTAATTACGGCATTTAAAAACGATTATCAGTAGGGAAATTGACAGATGTCGCCGGTGTTTCCCCAGTAATGCTTCGTGTAGAATATTTACCAGTACGGAAAGTCACCAACTCGATCGATGCCAGGGTTTCCCCGGTAATATTTAGTTTATCTTCCTTCACCGGTGCCTAATAGTCTATAAGCTCATGAACCCGAGTGTCCACCAAAGTGCTTACTCATATTATGGGATTTTTACTTCACACAAACCCAAACAAAGGGGAGAAATTTATTTCGAAAGGTCTTATATACATTCATCGCATCCCATAATTATCCCCACTCTTTGCTACTGCCTCCTTCCTTCTTGCAAGGTTCTATGGTGCGTTTGGTTCATGAGGAAAGCTAGGCAACGTCTTGACACTAATCACAGGACCATAAACTATACACTCTATGTACGTCTGGGTGAGAAAGCACTTGCATAGCTTACGTTACCTCTGACGATTTGACATCCGTAAATATTCTGTACGAAAAATGCAGGGAGTGCGTTTGTTCATGAACTCAGTGACTATGAGGATGGGCTCCTCCTGTGTACACACGGCGTACAGGATGAGGATGTTGGGGTAACGCAGCTTCTTCATGATGGACGCTTCCGCCAGGAACGCTGCGGCAGTCATCGTGCCGGGCTCCTTGACAAGTTTACTACAGCTAATTTCTTGTGTCATGACGCATCATATCGAAATGCAGGCAAATGGCACTGCCATTTCAGATCAACGACTGCATATGCGGCGTTTTCTGTTTTCACTTTGCGTATTCACACGACGTTCCGAACATTGCTAATACGGAAGTACACGGATTTTGATCAGTGTTTCTCCAGCGAGAGGTTTTTTTGTGCCTACTCTCACCGGGGCTTTAATATTACCCAGCTCATGAATTATACTGTTCACAAGGGTACGTACTCATGCTATGGTTTGGCGTATCGCTTCCGCAGACACCTTGAAATTTACAATTTTCTCAAAACTCTGGCTATGTTTATACATGGTAGGGCCCTACGTGTTCTAACATGACGAGTTTCCGTAGCTCAACATACCCGAATGCCTAAGTTTGCTGATATTTACCTTATCCACGGTTGAAAAGCTTAGAGTACTGGCTTCCGCTCATACGTGTAGTCATTTTTTGTTTGCGTTAGCCGCCATTTCTCTTTCCCTTTATAGTCACCCTGCTTTGGATTTTACCTACGCCTCAGGTTATACCTGACAGCAGTTTTGTTGCCGCTTGTTTCCCTTGTTAGTTGGGCTGTCATCCCGTGTGTCAGTCTCTTCTTCGTTTAGTTGGAGGGGAAAAATATCGTTTCAGATTTGAGCGTACATGCATCGATGAAGCTGCAAGTATTGCTCTCGAGACTTCTTGTACAGATGCTAATGTGCGCGTTGGTTCGCGTTAATTCCAACACGTGGTATGGTCCGGTATATTTCGGAAGCTATTGGTTGTCATGATCTGCACCCTGCCTCTCATTTTGTAAAAACACTAACATCCCCAGTTGCAACTTTTTGCTATTGACGAATTTGTCTCGCCTTTCGGCAATTCTTGTGTGCACCTACATGATTAGTCCTCTGACCACCTTTAACGTCAAATACATGCGCGTCGTCATCTCTGCTGCGTACTTCCCCCCATGGTATAATCGATCCTTGGAGGGGTAAACAAGTTGCTCAATTGCATGTACGCGTCTCGGCCAAAGAATATGTAGAAAGGAATGTTTTCCACCACTGTGTGATACGCGGTATTCATGAACAGTGTGACATATGTGAGATTCTTTTCCCATGACATTTGGTCGTCCGAAGCCATTTGCGATAGGATTTTTTTCAGGGTGCGATGTGCCACTTCGACAGCTTCGTTCCCTCTAGGGTGAAATGCTGTCGTGGTTCGACTTATGCTTCCGAATCTTTTGCACACATTCTGAAATAGTGCGTACGTCACCTCGATAGTTCGGTCTAAAACTAAGTTCTCGATGGCCTTGTATGTGGTCACGAATTCAAGGAACCTTCTGTCACTTCCAACGTTGATTTACTGCGCAACGGATGCGTCACCAGATATTTCGTTAGGTGATCTACCATCGGTAAAACGTAGCAGTAACCCTCGTGACTTACTAGTAGCTTCGTCAGGTCTACACCCACGTGTTTCAGAGGTCTTGCTATTTCGGGAACTCACCCATGGGTGGGACAATCCTGCCGTGAGGCTTGCGTCGCCGACACACCAAGCACGTTCTATAGAATGTATTAGTTTATATCAGCAATCATGTTCAGCCAGTAATATTGACCGCGTGCGCGTTTCCATGTGCATTGGTTACCTTGATGTCCTCCTATCTCGGGGTCGTGCACCATGGGTAAGGCATATTTCTTTAGTGACGCAGGCATAACGATCGTCGCGTATGTTCTGTGCAGTTTCCTCAGGACCACCCGTTTCTTGAGTAAACCTTCTTCAACGAAAAAATCCGAGTCGATCGCCCATTTGGTGATATCTCCGTCTACTTCCCCGCCGAGAAACCTTCGAATGGGACCCGATTTATTACCTTGATCTTGTTTGGCGATAACATTGTCTTTTATCGTTTTTTTCCGAGCAGTCGCAATTATAACTTCTTTTGCTTCCACTTCTTTGGTGGTGGCAGAAACTTCTTCGCTCTCTCTTCTGTTATCCTCGTCCGGACCGGGATTTCTGGATAGGGCGTCGGGTACATAGTGTAGACGGCCTTCCTTGTATTCCACCTTATAATCGTACTGGCTTAGACACAAAGCCCATCGTGCCAGGCGATTATTGTTACTGTTCTTATACTGGAAAATGCTTCGGAGGGCCGTGTGATCAGTTATCACCTTGAACTTAAGTTTTGCCAAGAACGGATGAAAGTGTCTTCCGCTGTTAACAACCGCGAGCTCTTCTAATTCTGTGACTGCGTACCTTCCTTCTGCGTCTTTTAGTTTGCGTGAGTATCTACGCTACCGGAAACTCGACTCCGTTGTGCTTTTGATTGAGGACTGCTGCAATGGCCACCTGTGATGATTCTGTATGCAATAAGAAGTCTTTGGTGTAGTCTGGAGCACGCAACACTGGGGCATTAGTCATTTTGTCCTTTAGTTTCAAAGGCTTCTTCCTGGTCTTCCGTTCACACGAACTTGATATTTTTCTTGGTCAGATGGTTGATCGTGCTGCTGTTTCCGATAAATTTGGAATAAGCCGGCCGTAAAACCCTACCAATCCTAGAAATTGCTTGATTTTCCTTGCTGTAGTGGGTCTATGGTATTTCTGAATGGACTCGATGTTGGTCTTGCTCAGCCGGGATCCGTCTCGATCAATTGCGTGCACTAGGAATTTTACTTAGGCTTTAAGGAAAACTCATGTTTTCAATCCGATTTTCATTCCTACATGTTCAAAATCTTTCAAGATCTCCTTTAATCGTTCAAGGTGTTCCTCCACAGTCTCCGCGTACATGCAGATGTCGTCTTGAAAGGTCATCGCGTAGATTAGACGACCGAGATGCCACTTCAAGATGGCGCACGCCGTTCTTTCGTATTTGAAGCCGCTTCCCGACGCTCCCATAGGCATGCGAAGGTACTCGTAATGTCCCGATTCGGCCTCGAACACGGTGTATTTGCGGCTCTCTTTGTTCAATAAGACATGGTGGAACGCTGACTCTCAATCGATTATGCTATAAATAGCGTGTCCACCCATTTGCTCCACTGAGTTTATCATGTCAGGAATGGTGAATTTTTCCTTGATCGTAATGGATTTCGAACGTCTATAATCGATTACGATCCTCGCTAAGCCGTCCGGTTTCTTTACGGTCATAACGGGGGCACTCCAGGCTGCCGTTGATTCTTGGATTATTCCGACTTTAACCGGTTTTGCGACATATTCTTCGAATATTTGCTTATGCGCGAATGACCAGCGCCATTGTTTCACATTTATCGGGGTCTCGTTCGTTACTCGGATGTGGTGCTCGAAGTCTACTAGATGCCCGATATCTGTATCCAAACCAGTAATTGTGCTCTTATATTTCCACAATATTTACTTCAATTTGTCGCCAGTGTCCGGGTCTAGGCTGGTAACATCCACGTTGTCAATTTGCATGACGATGGCGGCGTCTTTGTCGTCCTCCTCATTGGAGTGTTTCACCGATATTCTCGCTATCATTGCAAAAGAGAACCGTTTCATCTTCCTCTTCCTCATGGAGTCCGCTTATCCTGGCCGTCCTGGTCCCTTCTCGCAATGTAAGTGGACGATCGTCGAATTTGGCATATATTTTGTGCACGCAATGATCCTTGACCACGCACATCGTACCCGCAGCTGCTCCATCATACCTCATGAATGGCACAACTACTACCGTCCGTCCTTTCAAGGAAGAAGGGGTTTGCAACCGGATTACAGTTGCAGTACCGGGAGGTACGCGCGCGTCGGTGGGCACTCTACCAATGAACTCGGTGATTGGTTCCTTGCAGATGGCCATAGTACTTTCGGCCAGGACGTTCTTGTTTATGAAGGGATGAAATTTGCATCCCTTCTTTTGACTCCCTTCTTTTGATATTCGATGGTGGCGTACAATTGTCCCATTAAATTGGAACCCAACAACACGTTTCCGGAGAATCTGCTAGTATTTATTATATATGCGTAGCCTTCCACATAGCCCTCGAGGGTTAACACTAGTATCTTTATTTTGTTTTCAATTTTCTTACTAGAGTACGTCAAAGTTTTGATCACCTTTTCGCAAGGCTCGATGACGCTTCCTTGCTGGACTAACTCGTTGGTGGAATTGCCTTTACAAAGATCAGACTTGATCCCAAGAATATTAATGCGCGCATATTAATTCCATTGGTATTTAAAATTGTCTATGGTACCCTACCTTTTCCTAATAAGCGCTTGTATGGAGTAGGGCGTGTTTGTTTTTCCCCATGTGTAGGATATAGCTTAGCTATGTGGCCTTTGCCAGCACCCTTGTAGCACTTGATGGTAGCGCTACTGGGTCTGGGGTTAGAATAGGGTCTATGGCGAGGGGCGGTGCAGTAACCACTGTTGGGAGTGGGTTGTACTGGTGGCGGGTTGCTTCTTCCGGGCGGCGGTGTCATGGTCGCAGGTACTGTAGGATCGCGAGCATGGTGAGAGGGGCACGCGCAGGTCTTGGGCAACAGTAGCCTGTCGTTCCGCGTATGCCGGGTACGGATGTTGGTTCGGCACGTTAACTTGGGGAGAGGCCGGCGTAACATCTCTGTTGGCCTCCTGATATTTGCCTGCGTAATCGCGGAAAAGTCTGTTTCGGCCGCTACGCAAAAGTTCTGGTGCTGTTCCAAGTGTAGAACGATTTGCCGTGTCTCTTATGTCACCGTTTCTTCTGTTTTTCATGCTGGTGTGGGGTGTTGACTCGATCTGCTATCGATGGGTCGCAATCTCGATATTGCCTCGTTTTTGGCGCGGCATGACACCACTATCAACTCTTCGATTGTCACCGGTTTGAATGAGCGCCTAAAATATTGAAACACGCTCGGATTCAGTGATGCAATGAAGACCTCGTGGTGGCGGTTTCCTTGTTGTGTCTTAAACGTTTTTGCTTGCCCTTAATATATTCGCGCGATGTTTGTCCATTACGCTGCCCACTTTCGTTCACATCTGCGCCAGCGGCGGTAAAGTGCTTCTTACCCGATTCGTCCCGGAAGAACTTGATAAACTTTTATCTTAGCATCCCCGCTAAGTCCAGCTTGCTTATGACGTAATCTATCGTATTCATTCCCGAGTGAGGCAGTTATGTTAGTGAGTTGTTCGACACACGCGCTACAGTTCTCCTTGCCATCGCCTACAGCCTTAATGCGATCGGCACAAGCGAAAATGTCTGCCATAGACAGCTAGAGGTGCGGCGATTGACATGGGGGAAAGAAGGGTTGGACGCTGGGCGATGTTGACGGAGCGTCACATTTATTGAAAACCATAGGAGATGTCGATGCGAAGCTCGACCATGGATAATCTGGCCGCTGGGTTGGATAGGTTCGACCTCATCCGTTGGCGCAAAATCCCCTATCTCGTTGGCTAAAGATTTTGCTGCAGCGTGGTGTCGGGTAAAATGCATAAGAGGGGTCGGTATGGGGTTAGTATTCTGTAACAACCAACCACTGGGTTCTTCCCCAATTGTTGATCGGCTGCGCGACCGCCGAATCCGTGGGCGCGACGATATACCTTATCTGAGATGGCGCAGGACTGGCCCTAGGAGGCGTGGGTTGCGCTAGCCATTGCCCGGCTTCCAGTTGCAATACCATGTACGGGGCGGGTCGCACTGCTGCGGCTTGCATGATTGGCGCAGTTAGCCTTGGGGGCAATAACGATGAGTTTTGAGGGGCTTGGTTATTCAAAGCATGTGGTTGCGCCATATTCGGCAGCCTGGCGGGTATTAAGGGTTGCCTGGCGGATGTAGCTTCAAGCGGGATACTGAGCGTCGCGGGTGGCTGCGTAACTGATGCTGCGCCAACCAACTTCACTTGCTGCCTTAAGCTGGCTCGCGCACAGACTTCCATTCTAGGAGCCATTATCACGATCGCAAGGTTTCAAAATCGATGGACCAATATTGTGCAGCACTAATGCGCGATCATTCCCGCTCGCCGAAAAGATTCTCCTATGTAACATTCATACGCACACTCCTCACACACAACCGCGTTGGCGCTCGCCATCACACTTTGCTCGTTGACACTGTGCGCGATGATACGCGTGTACCAGCCAAAAATCCCGTATATCCAAAATACCCAAATTTTCACTGAACTTTGCTCCGTAATTAGCGACGATCATAAGGGATTGTTTTATCTGGATACCCAGATCTACCCCCAGGTCAGCGGCTCAATCTACAAAAGCACGTGCAAACGCCATAAATCAAGAATACTGATGCACAAATCGTTCGCATTCGGTCACATGAAAACTCAAAAATGAAAATGAAATAAGGCACCTATTCACAAAAGACTGAACTCCACT
The DNA here is from genome assembly GCA_016164225.1 of Gammarus roeselii. Classification (NCBI taxonomy): domain Eukaryota; kingdom Metazoa; phylum Arthropoda; class Malacostraca; order Amphipoda; family Gammaridae; genus Gammarus; species Gammarus roeselii. The sequence continues at coordinate 2,117 of SDVV010041490.1, read as the reverse complement.
ATTAACTTTCGTGAAAACCAGTAGTGGAAGTGCTACATAACCACTTAAGGTTACATTTCGTTGTTGGTGCACAATAACACAAGAAATCGAATGAAAATGTTATCTTTCAATCACAAAACGAGGACACATAAATTAAACAACAAAATATGTTTCATATAAAACAGTACATTAAAATCAATGTACACAATATTAGAAATAAGACAAATAAGGTCCACATGAATACACGAAAAGTTTTAACACCTCACACTCAATTGCAAGAATGATAAAACTCATATGAAAATGATTACCATGAGAATAACACATTGAAATTTCACCTCATAATCATATAGGCATAAAGTCACAATTAAATCAATTTAAATAGGAGAAACATGATCCACACAAAATCTACTGTAAATAGTTAAAATTCCAATAAATTATGCTGCAAATTACGTGAACTAGACCAAATAACCACGAAATCATTCCCACCAAATGAGGCAAGTAAATAGAAACCTGGACAAAAATACTACCTAACGTTACATGCAGTAGACAAATTTAATAATCAAATGGGAAAAACATATTCTATCCAGATATAATACACTGAATTTTTCGAAGGTTCCGCACAATTCCTCGAGTGTGAAACAAATCTACTGAAAAAGGTACAATCACACTGAGTCCCTATATCATTCACCATTATGCGAGAAGATGGGACCGTTTGAAACGGTTCATCGGCTCCTGACCTGTTACCCAAAGGGATCTTAATGCTGACATGGGCACACTGGATTTAAGCGAACGCACCTCAAAATGTACAGTCGCCTTGAAAGTTAATTCCCCTATATGCTATTACTAGACTTTGATGAGAAATAATGTCTGGAACTGGTTATTGACTTTGCCCATTGCCACAAAGGGTACTTTACTGATACGTGTTGACAGTGCTGTGTGTGGCACGGGTCATACCTGATTTCAATACACCTCCCTAAACAAAAATAACCCGCGCCACATACATCGAGTCACTGACACGTGTGGGACTTATACGAGGATAGCTAAACAAAACATAATACATAAGAATAATGCCAACCTACTCCAGACATCTTCCACACATCCAAAACAATAAATTACAACAAAGCCATGCATGAATTGTTAATATCACCACCACTGCCTGCCCGCAATAAATATTAATGGCACTCATCTATACTGCAGGCAATGGGGACACTTGGTTGCAGGAATTGCCTAGCGGCAATTTCAGTATAACGGCCCAGACTAATCGTGAAGGTGGTCCTTTTTTCTGGGCCTGAGAAGAAGATTTAGCTGCATGGTGATGAAATTTTCTTATGCCTGCAGGGCGTTTTACGGTAATAAACAAATTTCAATACATGTATTATTTATTTCGAGGCTTTATGAACCACAATTAAAATCATTTTATGACGGAGCACAACTATATGACATGGGCAAGATGATCCCTTACACTTTATATAACGGTTTCTCCAAACAAGAAAAAGACATGTATCCCATAATTACACAGAGCACAACAATCTCTCTACATCACGATCTCATAGTCACAAAACTGAACTGCCCTACAAGGTTTTTCCAGGAAGGACCCGTCCTAGTTTCAACCGGCACGTGCTATCTTGTCCTTTGATACCGGAAGCCTTGTATTTTTATATCCAACTTAACCAAACAGTTCCATCAACCTCACACCGATTCACAGAAAGAGGTAATGCATACGGGAATCGAACCGTATGCACTGGTTTAAAACTACTGCAAAAGGTGTTCCATCAATGTTACAAGTGCAAATGCTTTTGATGAAACTACTAAAACTTCACTAATAACATGCATGATACAAAGATAGTAACTAATTACTTTACAATTTCATACTACCTCCCGACCTATGACCGGAAATGGGGGCACTAACGATAGCTCTGGAATGTGTCCTTGCTGCCTCTCGAATAATCAGTCGAGGCATTTGCTATGCATTAGAGCGGATGGCTTTGTGAGCAAAACTTTAGCTATGGATCGCATCTCTGCCGACTCAGCGGCTATACACAGCCGTCTGCTTATTTCCGTCGAACTCTATCAATTCTCGTTCCGAATGACTTATTTAATATATATATATATTCTTATATATATATATACATTTATTT
>SDVV010041488.1:0-10432 GCA_016164225.1 Gammarus roeselii | reverse complement strand
CTGTAATAAGTACTAGTTTCCCCTTTCGTATCGATAACACGCACATGGCCCCTGTGAATGGCCGGTACTTCGTCACTGTCTCCTATGTTATACAATCCGGGAAAAGGCCACCTGCTTGAGGGGAATTAATATATGCCAGGCAAGGGACATCCATGAAATTTGAGCTAAAAGTTAAACAGGCCTAAGTCCTGCGCCGCTTCAAGGGTCACACTCTACGCACCCCTCGATAAAATAGTGTTCGTTACAAGTCTTTTTGTATATAAACATGTGCCAGATGAGGCCACTCATAACAGAAAGGCATCTACGGTCGCCCACGCTTACGGCTAATTTGTGATGAGAATGTTGAAACTTAGACGAAGTCCGTGGTCTATGCATCTAGGCATTGCATTTATGATGGCATTGAAAGCTTATGCGAATAACTGTTTTGCATTCGGACTCCTGAGCAAACGTCAGTTTTCATCGTGGGAGCGCTGAAGGCTGTCCATCAATTTGATAATCACTCTATTTTTCATCACGAACGGTGGGCTCGTGATCGCAAATTAGGCACAATCTCTTCAAAATCCGACATATCACCCAGCAATAAACAAAGCAAGGCAAAGCACAGAGAGGGTCGTTGTGAGCTTCTGTAGTCGAATAACTGAACTACACCGAGACGAGCAGACTCCTGGTTTGGAGTCTTACGTTTTGAAGCGCGCTCTATTAAGGGGATGACACTGTGGTTGTTGACTAATCAATCTATATTTATTTGAATTTGTTACAGTACAAAAACAAATCAAATAAGCTTTTGGTGTATACCCTCTATGTGTTTGGTAAGACTGGCTCGAGATTCAGAGAGGTGCCGTTATTTCCTCTAACTGTCTCTTAATAAAATTATAAGCAATCTACGTTAGAATACAACAACGGTGAAAGCAGGACTGCATCAAGTGGTGGGAGGCTGCCTCCAGGTCCCGCCTCTGCCTACTAAGCAGTTTGCGGCCGCGGTGAGTCATACCAGGTAGTGTCTGTGATACCAGCCACGGCGCACGGTCACGACATGTACGGCGGCGACACGCACCTTCAACGAGTCCAAGGTTCTGCTTAGATAGAATGGATACCTTCCCATAGCACAAATATTCCACGTTTCTAATAATAACTACGAAAAATTTGTGGGAAAGCAACTAGTATGAAGCGAGGGAGGTATCTAAATCATGGGTGATCAGCACAAAGTCTTAGTGTCGCTAGAGCTGCCACGTCGTTAGGCTTGATGGTTTCTGATGTGATGCTGCGTTGGAGACCATGAACGGCTGCCTCGCGGACACTGAATGTCTAACCCTGGGAGTGGTCCCGTCAGTACCTCATGCTCACTGACTTGTCGTCGTTTGAGTGCTATAGGAAGTTGCTATTTGGTATTAGACACGATTCAAGTTATTGTGGCTTAATATGCATTGATTGCCCAATCACTGTGTGTCTATAGCCCAATCACTATGTCATGATAGCCCGATCACTGTGTTGATTGATTGGTGATAGCCCAATTACTATGTTGATAACCCAATCACTATGTGTTGATAACCCAATCAATACGTCTTGATAGCCTAATCAAAAGATTTGAAGTAACAAATCGACGAGGGATTATTTTGGGCTGACGAACCGTCCAATAAATGCCCTTAATGTCTTGTTGGCTTTCCTTGGTATCGTGTCTGCATGACATTTGGTGCTCTGCGTGGGTGAGACTTTTGTTAATGGCCAAGTCTGCGTCACAGGAGATCGATATAATCAAGCGGTCTTGTTGATTGATCGGTTGTCCTGCCATTATTTTCAGCTGCAAATATAATACCTTTGTGGGAGTAACTTTGCTACTTCTTGATTATGTCGTTTAAAGTGCGACTCTTCTGCTAGGTAAGGTTCCTCCTAGCAGAAGTCGAACAGAAGTTCAATCATCGCCACAAGGTTTCACCCTCTTGTATCATGTAAATTTTTGTATTGTGTATTATTTCGACAGCATTTTATGGGTCACCTGTGCTTGCTTTGTTATTGCTCGATGTAGAACTTCACAGTTTGGCACAACCATTTCTCTATCAACTGTTCCCTTGCAAAATTTGCTTGATGTCTTACAAGCGACCGAAATTTTTCTTATAGTCGGTACAATAGATATATTCGTTCCTAAATGATCTATTCCCCTTATATTTACCCCTAATCTTGTGATCTTTTGTCACTTTCATTATTGGTTGGTTGCTTTGGTAGTCTGTTATTTTGTAGCTTGCCGTTTTCCCTTATCATTTTTCTTGGTTTTTGAATGATAACTCCCTTCGGTGTTGTCTACGCCACACTCCCATTTTTCAACATTGAACCATGTCCCTCAAAATTTCGAACCTGCAATTTCTACGCTTGGAGTCTACATTCCCTCTCGTCGGATTGCGAGACGCGAATTATTGAAGGTTCTCACAAAAATGATTAAAATTTTTAAAAAAAATATATATAAATAGTCTAAATTCGACAATCCGTCTAAATTTAATTGCAAAACTTTTCAAATTAGGTGATTGATTGGGAAGGTTCTGACCCACTGACCTGCCTGTGTCAACACCGTCAGTTCGAATAGTACAAGCATGGAAAATGTCTTCGACAATTCATTTACGGCCGTAAAATTTCGTAGTCAAAAATGTCAACATTCCGTTAGGGGTTTGACTGAGCTCTCGTTTCATTCAGGCACATTTGATCCAACTGCATGTTGGATGCAGCCATGAGAAGCAACTTCATCATTAGTATGAGATACAACATGGCCTGCTCAGGGTCTCGGGTCGTCTCCCAGGCACTTCGGTGACCGTGACCGCGAGCCTAGAGAGGTGTGGGAGTCACGCAGTGTCGAAGAGGGGCAGACGGGGGGGGGGAGGGTGAGCGGGCAAGGAAAGGATCTCTACTGAACTCATCCTCACAGTATTTAGGGCAAAGGAAAGTCCCGGAAATCTGCAAAAGTTTTGGAGGGAAGCTCTCAATGACTACATTTTGACCAGCACCGGACAAGAGGGAGGAGAGGCCGTGGCCAATGCTATTGTGAAACTTTTCGTTCACGATAAATTTTCCTGTTAGGATGAAGAGCCGTCAGCTTTGCAGACTCGCATTCGGCGTTCAATTATTGCAACCACTAATACCAATTTAACAAGCTAACAGCACCAGGCGTTTATTGGAACAGGTGTCACTGTAGTTTTGTCAGTAATTCAGTTTGCTGTGAAGACGAGGCAGTGCCCATAGTGATAATATTGATAAAATGTCAAGATGAAGATGATGGTATTTGAAGACACGAATGAGTTCAATCATTTTATCATGTACAGAAGCGAGCGAAACTTCGTTTAAAATTTATGAACTAAGTGAAATCTTCAATGTCCATTTTCCGCTCTGTATTTGAACTCATCGGAATTTTGATTAACATTACCCATTAAGAGGCTTTGTCCACACATAGTACCGAAAGAAATTTCTATATGAAGTTAAATTCCACGTGGGAAAGTCGAAAGTGTTTTTCCGTTTACAGACTTAACATGAAATATTTTTTCCTCCCTACGGTACATGGGACAACAAACACGAGCATTACATCTACTCTAACAGCTCTGCGGAATCATCGGCCATATAATTATTATAAGCCCCCTATCAGTGCTAGTTCCTCTGGTGCACCGAGGGGGAAGACCAAGGTGCCATGCTTACCCCCACCCACGTTTGTCACATTTGTTGAAAGGTACCTCTCCACTTTACTCTGGGTCACGTCTTCCTCCTATCAAAAACATCTGGTTGTGCCACTGTGTACAACACACAATTTACGTGCATCCGCATATGTATCCTATGCTGTGATAACGGTTATTTCTTTGACGTACAGTTCGCAACAAGTGGCAGTTATGGACATGGAACCACTTTAAATAAGATAGCCGTCACTGTCATCGTCCTCGACCAGTGCCTCGTCGCAGTGCGATGAGCGCGATATCAGAAGAGATAAGGAGATGGACAGATAGGCAAGGTATACAACCTCTGATCCCCGACTAAGAAATCGCACTAGCTGTGAGTTATTGTGATGCCATCAGTGTTAATTAGAAGACAGTCAAACTGCAATCATTCACAATAACATCTGGACGTCGTCCCACGTTGTCTAACTAGTGTGATCAGCTCTAAACTGATAACGCTGTGCATTTTTCATGCAGGGGTGTACATCATTCAGGCATGGGTGTACATCATTCAGGCATGGGTGTACATCATTCAGGCATGGGTGTACATTATTCAGGCATGGGTGTACATCATTCAGGCATGGGTGTACATCATTCAGGCATGGGTGTACATCATTCAGGCATGGGTGTACATCATTCAGGCATGGGTGTACATCATTCAGGCATGGGTGTACATCATTCAGGTGTTATGATCAGCCTCCGCTAGCACATATATTTGGAAACATTGCTAACCGAACATTACAACAAAAAACTGCGTTGTGTATGCCCGAGAAACTGTAGGTCTTAGGCCTGTCAACCCTTTAAGTTACACGAAGAAATCCCTTGCCTTGCATATTTTCAGTTCCTCTCCAAAAGCAGTTGGTTTCCCCATATGGATTTCAGGACGTAGGAGACGTTGACGAGTGGAGGGCCATTTGGTCATCCTGTTCAACTTGACAATTCTGCATTATATGGACTAGATCCAATAACAAAGAATGCCTGTATGTCACACTGTTGAGTTCAGGGTTATTGTATATTGTAAACCGAAAGATGGGAGGAGCCTGTAAATTAGTTAATGACCTAAGTTTATTTTGTATGCCAATAAGGCCAGGGCTTGAAGACATCACGCCTCTTTGGGGAGCGGCCCAAAAAGGGAGTGGTTCCCTTATCGGAGGATCACTTCATACACATAAACAAGGCCCTCCCATATCATTTCAGGGTGCAGATCTAAAGTGAAGATCAAGACTCTTTCCCATTAGCTGAGGCTTCGGGTGGAGGGTGGGTCTTCGCCTTTGCGTCGCTTACGCTCTACGCTTTACACTTACATTTCTTTTTGCTGTTCATTTACACTTTTGTTCCGTTGTGTCCGTTATATTACAATCAATGTTTAATGCTATAGGGCGAGTTCAACTGTTGACATTTTACTTCGTTTCAATTCAAAATAATATTTTAAAACCGCTGTTTAACCATTTGTACCGTGCATTTATACTTGATTATAACAGACATAAATTAAGTACATAACACAGACAGGGGTGTACATGAATTAGACAGGGGTGTACATAATTCAGGCAGGGGTGTACATAATTCAGGCAGGGGTGTACATCATTTAGGCAGGAGTGTACATCATTTAGGCATGGATGTACATCTTTCAGGCAAAGGTGTACATCTTTCAGGCAAGGGTGTACATCTTTCATGCAGGGGTGTACATCATTCAGGCAGGTTTTTTCAAATGTTTTTTTTCAAAACGACTCAGTACAAATATGATAACACTACATGGTGGTCTTTCAACATACCACTCGTTTCACTTATCATTGACCAAGTTCCACTGTGGATAGTTGGTAGACGTCAAATAAATTTTTAACACTCGAGGGCTACTATAATTCCTATTAAAGGGGAACGTCTTCAAAGTTGGTGAACAGGTGCTTTAAAATAACGAGACAGCCGCCTGCCGTGTTTCCTTGCATCACGTTAGCACTCAAGCAGTGGTTCCTACGCGTCCTTTTAAGGCAACATAGTTGATGTCTTCCTTGAAGGATAACTGCACCCGACACTGACGGTCCCTGTGTAGCTCACCTTGAATGCGGAGTGCTGCAGTCTCTGGTGTGCTGCAGATCAGGGCTAGAGGCCTAGCAGCTGTTTACCAATCCCCCTGTTACTTAGTCCGAGTATAGAGAGGGTGAGCTGAACTAACTACTATTAAAATAGAGTTAGTCCCTAGCCCGGCTCTGGTGACGGCGCTCCTCCCTACGTGGGATGACTGGGAGGTTCAGTGGATAATGCAGCCACAGAGTGAGATCATAGTAAATGTAAGAGGGTATTCAGAAATAACTGTTCTGATGTGGATCGTGAATTAAACAGATCGTGTGTCAACACATCTGGAATAAACCAGATGGTCTTAAGTTTAGGATATTAAAACTTCAATCGGTAAGCACCAAAAACTTTTATTCTGTGGAACAATTTTGTAACAAATCATTGGCGAACACGTCATGGACCTATCTAAAATATTGAATACACGTGAAAGTATGGATTTTAGACCTTTAATGTGTTATTGTGAATCACGCTATCGTTGTTTATGTCAGAAATTTGTATTATTTGCCGCTGCTGCGTTCATGTGACCGAAAGGGGGAGTACCCCACACAATAAATTTAGTCAACTGCATTTAAACAATTGGTGAGCGCCCCCTCCCCTCTTGAGTCGGCGAATCGTTGTGAAAAATGTGATCTAAAGCACTTTTCAGAAACGACAGCCCCACCAATTTATTGATTTCAATCCATCCCGTGAGACTCGGAGACTTTCTGGGCTCCCTGAGACACTGTTGCCTACCGCACCTTAAATGGGGAGGGATGGGTGTGGTGCCAGCCACCTCACCTTGTAAGGAAAATATTTAACAAACGAAACGAGAAAAAACGACGCTGAACTTCAATGGAATTGCCAGGGACTTTGGGGCAAGAAATCAGAGTTCCTATCTCTACCGGTCGATACGAAGCGTGTACATTTTGAGCGACAGTACAATGAAATAATTCTCACGACCCTGCATGTACTCGGCTCTATCAGTGCACAAGTACTGAAACCAGGAACTATGTAGAGCTACGCACGGAATCTCCGCGCATACTTGATTGCGAACATTGCGATTGCGAACATCACTAAGGCTGGTGTCGAAACCCCTGTAGAGATAGACTATTCAATCGAATTTAATCTATTGAATTGGAGTGTGCAACTTGCCGTTCATAAGTAAATACATATTTGTATTAAATCACAAATTATGAATGAACAGACGTATGTTGAAAATGGTCCACTCCCGTAGTTGGTGGCCCCGCACTTAACCTTCCTCCCTCCCCTTTAAACATAGGAATTTCGTCACCGAACTGAAACTTTGGTTATCAAACCTAACTTTGGCAAGCAAACTTCATATGCAATGAACTTGTTTCCTGTGTCTTGAGGGCTGTATTTTGATGCGTGACATTTCTTCTATACAGCTATCTATATTCCTCACTACCAATTGACCATAACATCGTCCTACATTTTCCGGTTGGAATCAGTTGAAATAACCCCTAAGTTTGCCTAGATCCGTCCAATGCGTGCATTCAAGACTGCACAAGAACTATGAAGCTAGGAACTGGTATGCGGTCGGCGCTGGTGCCAACTGGTCTACTTCAATACCTCTCTAACTTAATTACCTTTGATTTCCACTCAGCATGAAACGCTGTAACCTCCACTTCATTAGTCGTACACCTTTTGTATCCTATCTAATTGGGCACGGGCACGTATTACCGTTTTTACTTACTATTTTCCATTTGTACGCTTTTCATACTAAACTCGTTGCTATGGCGTGACCCATACTCACCCATCCCTGGCAACGCCTCTGTAGCAGTTGAACTGAAACGAATGATTATCCGTTACGACCGAACAAAGATTACTATGAACAGCAGTCATGAAACTTTTGAAGACGACAAGAAATAGTTTCGACTTCATTTCTGAAGTTGTTTGACTTTGATCGTTGTACTGACTCTCTTTCGCCTTGCGTCTACTTCACTGTCAGACAAAAAACGCATATGTGGCACATGCAAATCGCAAAAGAGTTAACAAAACAAGTTTTACCAAATATTTTATTCAAGGGTGAAATACAACTGATAAAATATATTGACCTTTAATCTCGTAAAACCTATATTTTTATGAAAAGGACAGAGTTCGTCTTGACTTGACTTGTTGAATTAACTAATGGTGTCATCCCTGCCTTATCCCGACCATTAACATTTCCGCGTACTATCCAATATAGGTTGCTAAACATAGCGCTGCAATACCCTGCCAACTTATGCCAGGACTCAGCGAACGTACCAACCTCTCCACAGCCACCATAATACGGTCTCCTGCCAACCCTTCCTCCCACCGCCATGAGACCCCATCATACCAACCCTACATGCATTCGCTCTCACGAGTTGCCAAGTTTAGGCTGCTAAAGAATCGATGTTGAGGCTTATTTATTTAATATTAAAATACTTTAACTGTGTGTGCCTAACTGATATCGTAACTGTTACTTGGCAGCATCTCTTCAGAATCACTGTTTCTACCTACTCCGACAGATTGCATTCGAAGGTTGACCGTTTCGCCCAAACACTGCTTATGATTTATGATGCGGTTCGTTGAGACTTCTATTTTGAAAAGTATATTAATAAACTCTTAGAAAAATTAAATTGTCAATGGTCTAGTCTCTCGTTTACATTGACCGAGCACAGCCTTGCAATTGAGGGTGAGCTAATTAATAAAACTGTAAATAACTACGACCTTCCCATGACGGGACAGTGAGCCACTGCCAAACAGCATTGCACGCCAACGAAAGAAAGGTCATTAACTGCTACTGTATTGCGTTAGAAGGAACGTGATTTTATTTGAAATAATCATGTGTGAGTGGTGTTTTGTTTTACCGTATACATCCATACCTTTCCCAGCACAAGAAAATTTTGTTCTAATAGGGGCCCTTACAAAAATAAACTCACTGTTTTGAGTCTATTGGATCGTTCGCTGCTCTTGCGACTCCTCGACTCTCCTCCTTAGTGAGCAAAATATTATATACTATTCGGTTGATAATATCAGGAAGTAGATCAAACGAGGGAGTGTAGTCAGGAGCGAAGACTAATGCTATGAAGGCAACTGAGCGTCTTCTCCTGAATACGAATGCCATTCTCTAAACGTTGCTCTTCTCGTGCAAACTATCCACTCATAGTTCCAGACAGATAGGAGGCGTCCCCAACCTAACTTCCTTGACTGGCGCATCAAAACCTCTTTATTTTCTTCTTTCTTGGGCTCTATTATTTATCACTGGCCTTTTTCGGGAACCCGGGGGACTTGGAAGACCAGGAGGATTTGGGGGGGGACCCACTTGGACCCTTCTGAGGCCCTTTGGGACACCCTTGAGACCCTTTGGGACCCTCTTGAGAAACTTGGACCCTCTTGAGGCCCCTCTGAATCTTGAAACCTCTGCTGTCCCCTCCCCACGCTGTGAAACCCATACACAGAGGAATGTATATATGTGAAGTGCTTGAATAGAGAAATTAGTTATTACATTCCAAGCATTGCTGACCCTGAGGAGGAGAGCCGCGTCGAGGCTGGTCGAGGTGCGTCGAAATCAGTCGAAACATGTTGAGGCAAGTCGAGTTGGGTGCGACAAACCGAAACTAGCCGAAAAGTTTCGTGACGAGCCAAGATGAGCTGAGACGAGGGGACTCGAGGGACCCGGGGAGCTCGAGGGACCCGACGAGCTCGAGGGACCCGGGGGACTTGGGTTACCCTCCGTGACCCATCCGTGCTCGCGCGTGCACAGACTATATGGATGTTCTTTCTGTGGGTTACCTGGACCGTGTAGCTATGAACCTTGTGATGCTTTGCGGTTAGAGTTGATCTGATCCGTGAAACCGTTGACATTGTACCAATTTCGACGATACTATTTGTGCGCACTGGCGTTCGTATATGTTACTCCTGAAGTTCTGGGTCGTTTACGGCTGGGGCTCTTTTCGTCTGAGTCTTTATCTTACTTGAATAAATAAATGGTACCGTAACTGTAAACATGGTGTTGCGTTGCTGTCGGAGCTGACTTCGTCCGTGTAGCCGCAAACCTTTTACCAGTCTCGACGACATACATTACTCATAAAGTTCTAAATGATTAAAAGCAGAGATCGGTTTCGTCTAAATGTTTTTATTGTGCGCAACAGCGTGCGTCTGACACGACTGAGATTTTCAAGTTCTAATTATGACAACGTTGCTTTCTCGCACACAGAGGTGTGCGAGCCTACTGAAATCCATGACCGTCGTGCCCCATGACTCTCGTTGAGGCTCTGGTGGAAGCGAGGCTCAAATCAAATCAATGTTCCCCTCGAAATGTATGGACGTGTTTTAGTCCTCTTGGCCCCACCAATCATTCTGACCGTCTAGTGATTCTAATATTTGCTCGACTCCTGATTTTTTCACGGTTCCCTTTCCTCCATTCTCTTATCACTAGTTTTGCAACAAATTCTTTATTCATTTCAACTGTAAGCGCAATCAACTGGTATGTTCTTTCCCAATTGAAAAGTCTTTATTTTGTTAATTATCTACCGTCAACTTCCCGACCAGTGTCGAGTTTTTTCACGGGTGAATTTTTTGATCGTCTTGATTCCCGGTGTTTCCCACTTGAAATGTTGCAATTTTATTCCGCTCCAACCTTCAACAAACAGAAGTTGTGTCCATTAGCTGACAAAAGGGTCCTCCTACCATGTCAAGTGCAGGAACAAAATAAT
>SDVV010041487.1:0-10432 GCA_016164225.1 Gammarus roeselii | reverse complement strand
TTGGAAACCATTTATTCATTATGTATAGTTATGTATAGCCACCTGTTTTTTCACCAACAAAGTAGGATTTTTAAGAGGAACATTAAGAAATTACCTTAGGGTTATCCTTTGCCAGCAGAGGCCTGAAGTGTTGTTGAAAAAGCTTGAATGTTGTGAAGTTGGCAAAGTCTGCAGTACTGTATTCAATTTGGACATCATTGAGGCTGAAGCTTTGGCACACTTCTTCCACCGTTGCCATGTCATCACCAGTACCTGTATGAAATCCAGAGCAAATATGAAGATGACAAACTTCACTGCAAATAATAAAATGTACCTACAATGAAAAGAAGTTCAGTCTCAGAATTGTACTTAACCAGAAGATCATCTTGTGAGGTGGTAGCAGCTATTTTTATGATGAATTTTACACAAGTTGCTAACAAATATATTTTTGGTACGGTGGAATCAGGAAAAAATCATCAGGCAGCTCTTAGTGAACAATTCTTGAGGCAAACCTAAGGGCATGTTTCATTTCTAGCTCGAGAGAACTGGAAAAAACTCCCATTAGTAGAGTAGATTAGGGTGTCAAGGCTTTCTAGTGCACTGGAGTCAATGTCCTTCTGGCACCGCACGCCAAACCTGCAGCCAGCGCTGCGTCAAGTCATCAACAAATCATCCTCAGTCTACGGAATTGTTTCGACTCACGGTATGCTTAGGTCACTTCTGTTTATAGGGATATAGAGAGAGGTCACAAATGAGTCCTACTCAAAGTTTATTGGTAAGTAAGATTAAGTATGATCAATTCACAACAGATCAGATTTCAGTAATGAGGCCGGTTTCTTTGAGGTAGCTGAGAAGTGGTTCCGCACTGAATGTCTCTGAGGGAACTCAGTAAGCATTAGGCGGAGTATATAAGGAAGGTCCAGGAACTGACTCTTGGGGGAGTATGTGCGCCGACATTCCGTCAATGTGGGGCATTCTACCAAGACAAGGGCTATTGTAAGAGGGACTAGACAGTCCATGCAGTAAGGAGGTGGCAACGCCTTCATTAGGTGTCTGTGCGTTAGTCGGCTATGTCCTATTCTCAATCGGCATTGAGTTACCTCAGTCCGTCAAGATCGGTTGCTTGATGAGACACAGACTATGAGTGTGTCTGTAATAGTACGCAATTTATTTCTCATAGGAACATCAGACCATTCCATGATCCATTTATTTTGCACAGCTCTTTTAAACGCTGGGTAAAAGTCTTTATATGAGAGTGGACGCTATTCTGCTGGGTCAGGCGCCGCTGCAGCTCTTCGCGCCGCTCTGTCCGCCCGCTCATTTCCCACCACCTCACAGTGGCCCGGAACCGAGCACAAACAAACGTTCTTGTTTCTGGAGGACAATTGCAAGAGCCAGCGCATGATTGCTGAAACAACAGGTTGGCAATTGTTGAAGATCTCCAGGGTTTGAAGCGCACTGAGCGAATCACTACAGATTGAAATTTTGGCATCTGGAAGAGTATCAGCCGCCAAGAGGGTATCGGCAATGTCCGTGAGTTCAGCAGTGAAAACTGACGCGGATGGCGGGAGTTTCTAAGTGACGACGCGCCCGGGAGCACCGCTGCACAGCCCACTGCATCATCGTCTTCTGATTCATCACGCTATCAGCGTGATGAGTCTCCGCATGAGCTATAAAAATAGCTCAAAGATTTTGGAGTGCAACATCTGCCTTTCGGCCAGTTAAATACTGAGGGCAGAGCATTTTTCTGTTAAACGCCAGATGGGAATAGCATCTCGTGGGAGAAGGTCCACCATGATGTGTGGTAGTCCAAGCTCAGCAGTGAGGAGCTCTATGCGTTTTGAGAAGCTCGAGGAAGGAGCAAGATTGGGGTGGCGCTGTCGGATTGGGGTAGCTACACGTAGGGGAGGTGGGGCGAGCATGAACATGGCAATAAAATTGAAGGTCAATTTGTTCTCGTCGCAGGGCAAGACTAGGCTCACCAGTTTCACAAAGAAGGCTGACAATAGGGGAGGAGCGGAAAGCTCCAGTACAAGCGCGAAGGACGGCATTATGAACTGGTTCCAGCGTCTTGAGAATATTTGTTTTTGCGGAGCCATAGATCACGCTCCCTTAGTCCAGTTTGGACCGGATGATGGCGCGGTAAAGGCGTAATGATGTAATTCTATCTGCACCTCAGGTGAAGTGCGATGCGATCCGAAGAATGACAAATTGCTGTTAGCAGTCTATCTTAAGCTGCTGCACGTGGTACTTCCAGGTTAGCTTTTGGTCGAATATTAGTCCTAGAAAGCGGACTGTAGGTAGGGAAGGAATCATTTCTCCATAAAGTCTGAAGTCTGGTTCGGTGTGTGTGCGAGACCGATGGATATGAAGTACACATGTATTGCTTCAAGATATTTTGAAGCCTCGAGATTCTGTCCAGGCAAACACCTGGGCTATTGCACTCGGTAGTTTGCGTTGGAGTTGGGACACAACTGCCGCCGATGCGTTTATCATGAAGTCGTCAACGTACAGCTACCCATTCACGAGGGAGGGATCACCCCCGTGATCCCAATAATGACAATCGTGAATAGAGTACACGGAAGGACGCTTGGGTATGTATGTCCGAAAGTGATTGCCGATTTTAGCCTGGAAGACTCTCCGCCGGAGGAAGTTCCGGATGAAAAATGCCAAGTGACCCCGGAGTCCCATCTGGTGAATCTCTCGCGCGGATGCCATAACGCCAGGTTGTATCATATGCCTTCTCAAGGGCAAATAAAACGCAAACAGTGTGTTGCTTGCGGTCCAGGGCCCCTTGGATATCAGTCACAACGCGTAATAATGCGTCCTGCGCTGATAGCATCTTTCGAAATCCGAATTGTCATGGGGAGAGGAGTGAATTCGCTTCAAGGTGCCGAGTCAGTCGGGCATTCACAATCTTCTCCAGAACCTTCGCTGCACACGAGGTGAGAGCTATAGGGCGGTAGCTGGTCAATTCATCGGTAGGCTTACCAGGTTTTGGGAAAGACAGAACCACTGCCTCTCTCCACTGATTGGGATAGGAGTGGGTAGACCAGACTGAGTTGTAAATAAGACAAGTAGGAGAGTGCAGAGGGATGTAGGTGCCGGAGCATCACGCAGATTTGATCTTCGCCAGGAGCAGAAAGGTTGGAGGTGTGAATTTCACAAAGGATTTCGCGTACCGTGATAAGTTCAATGTAAGGTATAAGGGAGTTTATGGAGAAGTCCAGATCATTTTGTTCTGCAGTACGCTTCGTGATACGGAAAGTAGGGCTTTACCCAGAATCTGAGCTGACGGAGGAGTAATTTGTTGCTAAGAGTTCAGAGACTTCTTGCGGATTGGTGTGGGTTGTTCCCATCATCCTTAGGGTTGGGGAGAGGGGTGAGAACAGTACTTTCCAGTCATTTTTCGTATGCGGGACCACACTTTAGACATAGGTATGTTCACATTAATGGACAATACGAAATCTTGTTATGATTCTTTCCTAGATGGAAGTATGTATTTCGTGCTTTTGCAGTTTCTCGTCTAAACGTAATTTTATCTGCTATTGCTTAGGTGCGCCAGTATTGATTGAATGCACGCTTCCTTGGCCGTTTTGCTATTTCACACAGGTGACCCGACTAGGGTGTTCTAATTTTACGTGGTGTTCCCTTGGTTATAGGGCTGCTGCGATCTGCAGCGTGAAGTAGGGTACTGTTGAAGTTTTCTACCATCTCGTCACAGGATATATCCTGAGGTGGGAGAGGTGTTGTTGTATAAGCGGTGAACGATTGCCAGCTGGCTTTATGCATTATGTATCAGCGAGTGGTAGAAGTATCTTCAGGATGGAAAGTAGTGATGGTGATGGGGAAGTGGTCACTCCCGTAGAGCTCCTCCAGCCCTTGCCAGGCAAGGTCTGCAGAGGTTTTGGGGAGCAGAAGGATAAGTCAATAGTCAATAACGAGGCTGTCTGGCTATGGAAGTGCGTCGGTTCTCCGGCATTAAGGAACGCAATATCAGAAGACAGAAAGAAGGCTTCGACGTGCCCTCCACGTCCATCAGCAGTGCCCCCCCTCCCCCAGAAGGGTGTTTAGCATTAAGGTCACCTACAAGAAGGTAGAGCGCAGGAAGTTGACTAACCAGGTTTGGAAGTGCACATGAAATTAGTTCATTTGGGGAAATATATAGGTTACAAATAGTAACGGGTCGTTTGAGCCTGGGCCCGAGCCTGCAGAGTTGTTTGTAGAGGGATTGAAGCGCATGTGATTGCTTGATTTACTAATGTAGCCAGGCCAGTGCCCGGTCGAGCATTGGCAGTGGGCGAGGTTAAGTCGGCTTTATACCCACTGGGAAAAGATGGTTTGTACAGCCCCAGGAGAGTTTTCTGGAGGCAAACTACCATTGGATTATAGGTTTGGGGTAATTTCAATAGTTCAGCATAGTTACCACAATATCCTCTAATGTTCCATTGAAGGACGAGGGTATCAGACCATGTGGTTTAGGTTAGGGAAATTCAAGGTCCAGGCTTGAGTTGATAAGGTCTATTTCTCTTCTCTTTTAGCTACGAGTCAACGAAGGATCACTTTTGCTTGGAGCATCATCGTCCAGGTCAGAGCCAGTGTGCTCAGCACAAATAAGCGGCAAGCGAGTTTCTCAGACCTGAGGCGATGATGAGTTAGGTTGGGTACCACTCAGTACTGTGCTCGGCGCATTTTCCTTAGGATTATAATCCATAGCGGCTAAGCAAGGCAGAGGCGATGGGTCATTTGGTGCCCTAATGAAGGCAGCACCAGAATGACATCCGAGTTGAGCAGCAATCTGGCTAGGCTACGCGGTTACCAAGGGTAATCTTGAATGGGCTTAGAGTAAGGCGGGTTTAAACGTTGGTGACAGATCCCGGGTTTTCGTCTTGTGTGGCTGGTGAGGAGCGCGTTTAGGTCTCAGCGCTTCTTCATGTGATGCTGCCTCCAATAAAGGCAGGTTGTCGTCCAGATTCAGGTCTGGGACCCCCATTGCACGTCGATCAGCAAGTGATGGACGAGGCGAGGAGGGAGTGAAGGAAGGTATCTCCAGCGGAGTTTCCGGACAGTGCAAATGACTGTCATCGCGGGCTTCCTCGATTTCGAGGAGGATGAAGGGCATCGTGTTGCAGGTTAGAAGGGACCTTGGTTACAGGTGTTCCCGCTGTCACTGCAGCAAAGCTAGCAAGGGGGCAGATAAATTTGGCGGTTACTTGTCTCTTGACTTTGGGGTAGGGAAGGAGTTCTCTAGCTTGAACAGCGAGTATCTCCTTATCGAGTCTGTAATAGAAGTATTCACGGGATGACGGAGGATGGTTCTCTGAACAGTTGGCGCTCTCAGCAGGTTGGTCACTATTGTGGCCATGTGCGTCTTTGCTACAGTGGAAGCATGTACTTTTTATGTTCCTCAATCCGCAGGCATCACTTCCATGACCAAACTTTTGGCAGTTATAGCAGCGTCTAGGATTAGGGATGTATTCTCGAACCGAGCACTGTGTCCAACCAATGTGGACATCAGAAGGCAGAGAACAGAGCTTGAAGGTGAGGATGTAGACACCAGTGTACTCCTCAACTCCGCTTTGCCGTCGTTTTGCTCTGTATATCTTGATGACTTGCTGATCCTCAAGTTCAATAAGACCATTGTCGTCGGAGTGGTTAGGTCTGTTTTTTTAATATATAGTTCCTTGTATCATGTTGAGAGTAAGGTGCTCACCAACTTTTACATGTATATTATTTAGTTGTTTTAGGTTCTGAATGTTCCTACTTTGCTCCTCATCCTTCACTTCTACCAGGAGGGAGCCACTCTTAAGCTTATTGATAAGCGTCCGGGGTCTCCCCAGTGCAGCGCAGAGTTGTCGATTAGCTTGAATAGTATTAGTATTGGACAGGTTCTATCGCGAAATTGCCTTGATGGTTAAGAACTTGTAAAGTAGTTTTAATTTTTAAAAAGATTTTCAAGTATTTTCTGATTTTCAACATATTGTTCATGGAGTCTTACATGATTGTGAGTAACCAAGGTGAAAGCATAACCAGGGAGGGGTAGAGAAGGAGAGATAGTGAAGAGTAGAAGGGTCTGAAAGGAAAATAGGGTGTTAACCCCCCCGGTTGGATCGTGACCCCATGCGACCCGTGAACCAGTAGCTTTTGGAGGGCTCTCATTAGTAGCCTGATAGGACAACTCCAGAGGCCATTCCAGAGCATGACCCATTGTCCACACACCTTCTGGCTGAGCGGCTGGCGGAGCCGGTGTTGTGGAAGTTCGTCCGCGGACCTTGCTGCGGCCGCGCGGTTTTGATGAATCTTGATCAGACTCGTTTGGTTCACCCTCTTCAGCAGCTTCATTATCCTGGTGGTCAACACAAAAAACATGATCAGAAGCCCTGATGGACATCAAGTGTCAGTGAGACCATGACTGTTATAGCCACTGTTGTTTGCTGTAAAATTTACTCCAAAATAAAATTGTAGAAATTCAAGAGTATATACTGATGCTAATACTATAAAATATTCATGACATGGCCACATGCCATGTGCCATATTATTGAAAATATAAATCCCATTGAAAACACAATGCAATGAAGTGCAGCCACTCTTGAAGTGATAAGATTAGCATCTAGCTACTAGCTAATAATTAAAGCTGTGAGTTGGATTATTATACTGACCTTTCAAGAAATTGCAACACTTTGAACAATTTAACCTAACACTCCAGGCACCAAATCAATAGCTAGAGTAGTCAAAAATTTAAAAATGGGATGACAACCTTGAATTTAAAATTTAAAATTATGTTGCACGTGTTGATGTAGATCAGAAAACATGATACATTCAAAATAGTAAAGAAAAAACAAAGAACTGCTAACAATAAGGAATATCATTTGGCATTTCTGGCATTTTGTCAAGTGGCCAATTTGGATTCAGGGTGGGAAGGAGCAGAGGATCAACTGTTGCTTACTTATGGTGAGGCATTTGATGTTGTCAATTATTCTGTTTTGTTGACCAAACTAAGGTGTGGGTATTCATGGTGGATTGTATTTATAGTTTTCTGATTGGGTGGCAAATGTGTGTTTCTGTGGGGGTTGTCTGTGATTTTCAGGAGGTGACAAGTGGAGTGCCCCAGAGTTCTGTGCTGGACCCGCTCTTGTTTCTGCTGTACGTTAATCATGTTGCAGCGGGAGTGGCTTGTAAGAAGAAGGCTTTAGCTGATGACTTCAAACTTTATTTGAGTCTCACGCATAGTACAAGCAGTTTGCCTGGGTGTGTCTTCTTTTGCAGAGACCTAAATTTGGTGGTCTATTTCCTAGTCATGGAATCTCTCTCTGAACATTGCCAGATGTGTCTTCATGCGTTTTTACAGGGGTCTTCTTGAATTGGAGCAGCTTGTTGATGGAATTGCTTATAATTTGAATGGTGTGGCACTTCAACTTGTTGATTCCTGCAGAGACTTGGGAATGCTTGTTGACTCAAGGTTGCAATTTCACCTCCATGTGAAGAAGAGTGTTGTTAGAAAGGCTTCCAGTCTGGCAACCAGTCTGCTTCGTTCTACTGTCAATAGGAGTTCGGTTTTCATGGTGTCTTAGTTTATAACTTATTTAAGGCCCATATTTGACTACTGCTCTTGTGTGTGGAACGTGGGATATTTGATGGATCTGAAAATTTTGAAGTCTGTGCAGGAGTGGTGGACCAGGGAAAATGGAGTGGACTATGGTGAGCCGCTCAGTGCTTTGCTGTTGCTTTTGGTCAGGGGGAGGTTGTTGTGTTTGGATCTGGTGAAGTGTTGGAAGATTTTTCACTGTTCTTTGGATTTGGGGCTGTCTGCTCTGTTTGAGCAAGCTCCAGATATTGACACACATGGTCATTCTTCTAAGCTGGTGGTTCCTTGCTGTTGGACAGACTATAAATGCAGATTCTTTTATTCTTGCCGCATTCAGGTCTGGAACAGTCTATCTTCTGATGTGGTGCAGTGCAATTTTCTCCGTGGCTTCATGAGGGCATTGACTGGGGAGTTTGAAGGGGTGTTGTATGAGTTTTGCTAGGCCTAGCAGATTTGATTTTGTGGTTTTGTTTCTGTGTTTTGACAGTTGTGTGCAATTGTTGACTTTTGTGTTTTTTGTAGACCTATCAAGCTCAATCCAACCAGCGCCCTGCTGTAGTTTTGATGCCATGTTGTTCTTTAGATTACTGGCGCCCAAAGGTATACTGCCTTCCATGCCTGCATGCCCAAAGGTGAGATGCAAAGGTGAGATACATAGGTGGGTGAGATACTTATCATTTGAAAGAAAAAAAATTCTGCCATCTATTAATTATAATTGTACATCCCTTCGTTAAACTTGCCTGGCTTTGTATGCATTAGTGAATAACTTATGCTGTGTTCACTAGAGGCTTTGAATAGGCTCAACAAGTTTCAAATTGACCAAGATTAAACTAGAGCAACAAGTATTCAAGTGCGCTTGAGTCGATGTCCTTCTGGCATCGGATTTCAAATAAGTTTACCTTCCCACTATTTCATCGGGGGGAGGATTTGAAGCTTTAATTCAGCAAATGCTGTTGTTATGTATGTTAGCCAAAGGTGATGGAGCATTCCTTCATGTACATCAGTTGTGATGACATGTCTTGTCAACCAAAGGTGATTCATTGAAACCAATTTTATGTTGAATGTTACTGCATTTTCAATAGATCACAGTTTTGAAGGACTTTGCAAGTCATCATATGGGAACTTGAATCAATTCTGTCTATTAATGAAATCCCCTAGGCACAATCTGAACAATTTTAAGGGCCACTGACATAATCTAAACATTAAATGACTGCACATAGAGGTGGAAATTGTAAGCCAGTCACAAGTGACTTCCAGGAAGGTCTTTCCAAACCTTGGTCTAGTGATATGGCAATATTATTCAACACAATGGGTTTAATGCATGGACTGCACCATCACAAACAACTAACATACAAACAGAACGGTTGATAAACTCAAGTTTGAAAAGCTTTTCATGAAGATGTAGTTATCATATTTAGCCCTTTTCAAAAAATTCTTGAACAGAATTTATATGAAACCCAACAGCAATTTTCAAGGAAATGTGAACCTAGGGAGGTCATTGTAGACACAGCACCAGCTTCTCACTCCAAGCAATACACAACTATACTGTTAGCTATAATGAATGGGCTGCTATATCACCATGAGATGATTCAATACTGATTTGAAAACTATACATAGGTACATTTAAAATAACATTCCTATCACATTAATGTGTGTCCAATGAAAACATAAGCAAATAAATAGAAGATTGGTGCAAACCTTATTTTTGACTGACAAATAGGACATGAATAAAGCCCGTTTGTAGCTCTGAAATTTTCAAGGCATGCAATACATACATCATCTGAAAGCTCATGTAGTGTGCTACTACAATCTAACAAAAATTGTTTTGAAGCAATTCAGGGACATAAGCTTATCTTACTGCAATCATGTACATAACACATTAAAAAAAATGAGGTATGGGTCTAGTCATTCTCTAAAAGAACAGCCTTATGTTAGACAAAATAGATCACTTGTAAGGATGGGGGCTTTTCTTCCACCAATACTCACACTGTCACTTTCAGCCTTCCTCTTCCTCTTCTTCCTTCCTCTCTCACTACGAGAAGATTTCCGTTTCTTGCTCTTTTTCCTCTTCCTCTTGCCTCCTCCTCCACCTCCACCTCCTCCCCAGTCTTCATCCTGTTCTTCTTCCCCACTCTCCCCTGGGGCTTCAGCATCCTCATCCTCCTCCTCAGCCTCCTCTTCTGTAACAGAAAAACATGGTATGGATATGTATATATATATGTATATATACATATTGTATATATGGCATCCACCGGGGAAATTCTTCCCCTTTGGCAACACGTGGTGACTCCCCTTACCCCCTTTATGTCACCAGAATGTCAGAAATGTCACCATTTGACTGCGGGGCTTGGAGGAGCAGGTCTTCGTTAATATCAGCTACTTGTAGAAATTCAATATGTGCACAGAATTTATGAAAAATTGCCAAAGTGGAGGTGTGTTTTTCAGTTCCCTGATAATTTTATACAGATACAGACACTAGGCCGCATTCCCCAGAAAGGGGGGTGGCCGACGGCATGGCGCACCTCACACCCTCACACTCACACAACTTGGCCCTTTTGTGCTAAAGGGTCCGGCCGGTAACCCCTCAACTTACACTCTGGGTCCCGAATGCACCGAGGAGCCGTCGTCAGCAGCAGGGCCCGACAGTTTTCACTGGTTTACCCCCCCTGCGTCATAATATCCGGGCCTCCCCCACCCACGACCATCCCGACAGCGGGATGCCAAGGGCGGGAAAGCACATCAGAGCAGCATCAAAATCAACCATTCACAACCATTCTCCACTCACGCCTGTTCATTGCACGCTCTCTCGCCACCTTCACATTCATGTCTCTTCTTCTCAAGGCCTGCTTCAGACCATCCATCCACCTA